>ML769535.1:128411-167683 GCA_009733575.1 Gymnopus androsaceus JB14 | reverse complement strand
ACAAAAAACTGTTCAATGCAGTGTCTGTTCAAATTATACTCATGTTTCATGCCTTACTATGCGGCTCACAAGTGAAATTCCAGACCCATTCTGGTGCCATGAGTGTGAAATTGCACCCAATTTGGAATTCCATGAGTTCAGGAGGATGCTTCCAAAGATTAAAACACAGAGATTGGAGACAGTGTCTAGCCGTCTTTTGTAAGTTTTTATTTTGTCAACATCTTCCTTTCCAAGGACTTAATGTATTTATGTAGTCCTGGGAAAGGTATCCTGGTCCAGAGCAATGGTGTATATTACTATCCGGGTCGTCTAATCTCTTGGGATGAGCAGTCATTAACTGGGACTGTTCAGATGTGGCGTGGCATTGAAAATGATCTTGCCAATAAGATTATTCACAATGTTCCTGCTTCAGATATTGCTGATGGACTGTGGAAAGATTACAAAGGGCGTCGACAGATTCGGGTATGTTTAATCTTAATTCACAAATATACCCAAATGATTGATGTTCTCATTGATAGCTTGGAAAATACCTACGGCCATTACAAGAGAAATCCAATAAGGAAGATGCTGACGATAAGCTGCTCTTGGATCCTAATGCAGTGAAGTGTCCTGCCGACTTACGGAGCATTTTGGATATGCATAAACAGCTCATTACTTCACTCATTCTTGACCCCAGCCAGCAATCTGTGCAGAAAGTCCCAGCTTTGGCCATGATGGCTGTTAAACAGAAACTCAAAATTGATGCAACAATGTATTCTGGAGGGCTTCTGGATGCTGATATTGCAGCGATCAACAACTGGTTCCATACCACATTTTCTAATGCAACCAAGATCATCATCCAGGGAAGGCATGCATATGCTATTGCTCATTGTCGTACTTTGCTCATTGCCCACCGCCATCAAGATGAGTTTATGGCAATGGAACACAACTCATCCACAGGTAACATTGAGCAATTTGTGCTTCAAAAGGCTTGGGATCGTTTGCAGCAGTGGAATGGTCTCACTGTGGATGGCAAGGAGAAGGGTATTGAGGTTGATGTTAATTTTGAGGCTATCAGTCTGCTAGACAAAATCATGTTTGACAGATCTGAAAGAGCAGGTCATGCAGGAAATGATCAGTGGGGCCTAGATGCTGGACCACATGAATTGTGCTGGGGTCCAACCTTTAGTGGTCCTGATGTAACTGAGCAGGGCCAGGAGCGTGAGGGAGATAATGACATTGAATTGCAGGTATGTGTGATTTAGATTATTTTGCTTTTGTTGGCAGTTGCTAATACTTGGTTCAGAAAGGTGTAGACTATGATCAAGTGGCAGAAGCCAATGAGCTTGAACGTGCAAAGGCTCTTAGAGAGGAAATTAGCCCAAAGAACCCCAGACCAAAACCAACACCAAAACCAAGCAAGCGCCAGGCTGCTACTATTGATGAACTGGAGGGTGTTAATGAAGATGGGCTAGAAGGCACTCGTCGCAGCAAGAGAAGAAAACTCAAGTCAGTCAAAGCTCGAGCCTTGCTTGGGGATTAACATCACCAGGCACTATACATTTACCCTTTCCTTATTTTGATATTTCTTATTATTTCTATGGACCTTGTTATGCTTCATTTTATCCCTTAGATACTCGGACACTTTCTGTGGACTTTACTACAATCTGTAGTTACTAGTTACATGTTCTGGTACTTTGTTGAGTTATTTCTCTTTTCATGTGCATTCATGGTCACTTACTATACAAACACGGACCAAGTAGGTGTACGGACTCTAACTTATCTAGACTGACTTCTGTATATAGAACTTACCCTATTTGTACCTTAATTATTCAGCTGCATACCAACGGCACACCTCAGATGCTTACAACCATCTTCCAGCGCTGAGGTGAGCCCCGATACCTTACTTACTTATTAATTCACTTACTGGCTGCTTGTATCAGACTTATACTGTTATTCTATAAGTAATACAAGATGCTTACAACCATCTTCCGGTGCTCGGACTTATACTGTTATTCTATAGATCCGTCAGCGCAATAGATTCACTCAAGCTTGTATTACAACATACTTATAGTTGGACATTTTCATTGTGACACTCTCAGCTTTTTGACACTAAACTTGTGTCCAAACTGAGGGTGAGCTTAGTACTTCACTTTTCACACCAGTTTATTGAGTTAATCATACTTTATTTATAGTACTTACTTGATTAACAGGTATTTAATAGAGTCTGTCAACACTAGACTTGTGTCTGAACAAAAAAAAACCAAATAAGCTTCATGGTCACAGCAAGCTCAAGCAAAAAAGTGCAATTTCAATTTTCATATGCAGTATGAACCTCCTGGACCTCAGAATAATCAATCTATACATGATTCATGCATGGTAGCATGCTTTGATACCCAAACAAGCTCCATGTTCATGTTAACCAAATTCAAAGTCACCCAAGAGTAACTTTCACTAAATCAAAAGTAACCTTTACTAAATTCAAAGTCACCTGAAAGTAACTTTCACTAAATCAAAAGCAGCCTTTACTGAACATGAAGTCACCTAAAAGTAACCTTCACTAAACTCAAAGTCACCCAAAAGTAGATTTCACTAAATCCAAAGTAACCTTTACTAAATTCAAAGTCACCCAAAAGTATCTTTTACTAAATCCAAAGTAACCTTTACTAAATTCAAAGTCACCCAAAGTATCTTTTACTAAATCAAAAGTAACCTTTACTAAATTCAAAGTTGCATGAAAGACATCTTCACTACCTCAAAAGTAACCTTCACTAAATTCAAAGTCACCCAAATGTAACTTTTAGTTGATTCAGCATAATTTTCATTAAATTCACTGTCACCTGAGAGTAACCTTTTGAAATTTAACATCACCCAAGTGTTACTTTTGTGAAATCCAGCATCACCTCAAGTGCTCATAGTATGGAGATTGCTGGGATTTAAAAGGTTAGGTTAGGCTGGGTAAGGCTGCGCATGAAGTCTCAAGCCTGGCCTTGTAGATCATTGGTTCATATCATATTAAGGACGACTTGGAGTCTAGCATCAAAGAACAATAACCAGTACAGCAAGGTGCACCCAGCTACTTGAATCTTGATTCAATTTAAAAGTATGAATTTTGGCTGATAGTATCTACCTAAAGCTTGATTGCCTTGCTTTTTCGCTATGGATGGCAGTTGGTATTTCTGTATTGGTGTATGGACAATCTTGAGGACTTGGAGTTTCTATATGATGGGTAAGTACTGAAAGCATAAGTTCCTTTAGGCAAATTCCCTAGCATGGCTTGAGAGACCTTGTTATGCTCCATTGATATATGTTTATCTCTTAGATACTCAGGACACTTTCTGTGGTTGAACTAAATACTTTACAATTATTGAAGGTCAGTCAGAGCGAGTTTTACCGACCTCGAGACCCTGCCGGATATATGTGTGAGTGCTAGCTACAGTAGAGGTAGCTCACACTCCCACACTAGGCAATGGTATTGCCATGTGAGTGGTGCTAAGCCGAGTATATTCTTTTATTTTCAAATCATCATAATCCACAGCATATTCAGTCTTTATTACTTAAAAACATGGATTTTTATTTGTCCGAACTGTGCCAATCTTTGTGACATTTAACATAATGTCTATTTGATTCATATGTAACCTATAGTATTTGGTATGACTGGGTAAAATTTAGCGTCTCCCAGGCATAACCTTTATCAAACTCAGCGTCACCCCAGCGCAACATTTATCCAACTTAGCGTCACCCCAGCGCAACCTTTATCAAACTTAGCGCCACCCCAGCGCAACCTTTATCACATTTAGCGTCACCCTAGCGCAACCTTTATCACATTTAGCGTGACCCAGGCATAACCTTCATTATATTTAGCATCACCTCAGCGCAACCTTATCACATTTAGCGTCACCCTTGCGCAACTTTTATCATATTTAGCGTCACCTAGACATTACTTTTATTACATTTAGCATCACCCCAGCATAACCTTTATTACATTTAGCATCACCCCAGCATAACCTTTATCGCATTTGGCATCACCAGGCATAACCTTTATTACATTTAGCATCCCCCAAGATAAACTTCATTACATTTGGCATCGCCTCGAATCTACTTCTAGGGATGCTTTTAGGGATGAACCAAGGTCTAGCATTGAAATACACTTACTTGAAAAATGACCAGCCTAAATCTAGCAAGGTGCACCCAACTACTTGATATAAGTATCTTTGCAGTGCAGCCTTTGATAACATCTACAGTCTACTTGAAGTGTATTGATCCATTGCAAGGCTGTAGTAGTTATTTCTGTATTGGTTGTGTATGAATAGTCTAGTGGAATTTCCATCTAGTGGGCACCGAACTGTGATACTTATTGCAATACATGTATAAAGATTTAATTCCCTGGATTGGCCCAAGGGCCAAGATAAGTGATGCTCCCTGTAAATTACAGAATTGGTTATGAGCATAGATATGCTGAGTGACGCTAAATATCTCAGGGTTACGCTAGATATTTAGCGTCACCCCAGCATCACCCAAGCGTGACCTGGCGTAACCCACCGTAACCGTTACGCCAGGGTTACGCTAAAAGCTATAGGCCCGTAGTTTGAGGATGACAAGCAGGTTGGTTTCTTGATAGTAAATCCGTTGCCTGTTCCTCGTAAACCAAATTTCCAAAATGCGCAAATCTAAAATGCATACAATCATTTACCCACTTCGGAACGTCTCCCAATACACGCGGGCCATCTGGGGCTGATTTTGCCTAATACGAAGGTTCACTGAGCTGATTAGAGCGGCATTAATCCGAAATGGGGAATTGAACGTCAAGGCAGCATCATTACACGATATCATTGCGTGTCTCACCACTAGCCGCCAGCATGTACTCAAAAAGCAAACACAGTGACAACACTACACGACATTAGAATATGTAGAGAGCACTAAACATGACGAAGAAAGGTTTCTTCAAATCCACCCAACCCCGACACTACATGCTATGAATCTGAGGTCCAGGAGCGAAGCTCCCAAGTGGCGCAGGACTACCCACTGGGAGAGGGCCGGTAGGTGTCTTGCTTGTAAACGTACCCGAAGGTTTCGCGAGGTTTCCACTACCGTAGATTGCCTTCGCGGGGGGGGCCTCAAACACCTGTCCTTCAGTGTTGAAGACATCTGGTTTGTAGGAGAATCAAATGAAAAGCCAAACAAAGGTTTTATCTGTACGCACAGTCATCAAGACTGATATTTTCCGGATCGTCGAATGTTAGGTAAAGGTACTACATTCACTGGTAAGTAAATGAAATCCAGAGCTTGTGGAAGCCAACTGACCTTCAACACTTCGGCAAACCAGAACGATTCTGTATCATCTTGAAGCCCTGCAGCGATGTTGTTCACATCGTTGAGACCTGCGTAGCCATTGGTTTCAGAGGCGACTAAGAAATTTTGGAAACTTTCGATAGCACTAGCGGCACGATCGAGGTATTTGGTGTCACCGGTTGCCCTCCAAGCGTAGAAGTTTGATTCAAGAACTTCAGGCCGCTGGATATAATCAGAGGCTATACAAAGGAAACATTTAGAAAAGGCTGAGGGCGGATTAAGGGATTCATACTAGTAATCCAGAATCCGTGTTCGTTGTAAAAGTCTAGCTGCGCCGTGTCTGGCTCACTATTAATCCCATCAGCAGCAATGAACTCGAATGCTTCAGGGCCGATTCCTGTTCTACAAGGGATAAGAGCGTCGATAGAGCAAACATAACATATCTATAGCAGACTCACTGTGTACTAGCATATGTATTCCAGCACGAGTCTGCGATTTCTAATCCAATGTTAACAATGGTGTCATTGTTCAAGAGTTTCCCCCCTGCCAATGAAAAGTAGAGTAAGTGCAAACTTGGCTCGCATGTAAACGGTCCGAATGAAGTTACCTAGGATCCAGTTTCCTGCTAGGTAGCAAGCTAAATGTGATCCCTCTGAAAGAATTTCCCCTTCGTTCCAGTCGGCAATATAGGTATGATTCCCAACTGTGGATGTCTGGACAACAAACGGCGTATATCACCTTCAGTGTAAGTATACCAGAACAAGATTTGACGCACCCTGAGCAACACTTCGATTGATGAATCAACTGCAGCATGCCAAGTATCCGCAAAAAGGTTGTTGCTGAAAGGGAAGTTTAGAGAATGGTACTGTATATGAGAAGAGATTGCAACCCACTCAGTGTTACTTATCCTGGCATACTTGATCAAGTATTCAAGATAGCTATCGGTTTCTCCACCCCAAGTCTGTGCAGTGAACGAAAAGAGTAAACATTGAAGTACAAGATAATGTCAAGATTAACCACTCACGATGAACTCATTTACGAATTCATTGTCGGCAGGGTCAATGAGCTGTGGGATGAGACCTGAATGTAACATTAGCTTCGAATGAATGAGTACTCCTTTTAAAGGGTGTACCTGGAAATGGCCCGGGCTGGCCAGGACTTTAGAACTTTAAGATTTCAAAACACAGACTCTGCTCACCAGGTTAGCCATAGTCACAACAGCTAGAGGCGGACGTTGGTTAATAAGATAAAATAAGGATATGACTTCGACTTACCACCAACAGCTGTAGGAAAAATGTCATTAATCTGACGAAAAGGAGAACATGAATAGAAAATTTCTTACTGAGGTTCGTATAAGTTTGATTTCCTGTGTAAAGTGAAAGCCGAGACCACTCAAGGTCCAACTAGAAGGGCGAATTGAATCTTCGGGGTTTACAAGTTGTCTGGAAAGACCTCTTACTGTTCCAGCTTCCGCTACATTTGTCTATAACAATTATGTGAGATACTGAGAATCTTAACTCTGCATGAGCGACGTAGCGTAACGTAGCTACTAACCACACCGTTGATAGCAAAGTCGTCACTAAAAAATATCATTCCGTATGGAATGGTTTGAGCCTACAGTGAACACCCGAGTCAGGACATGTTCTTTCAAAACGCTGCAGTGCTTACCGGGAAGTCTGGCCAAGCAAATGCCATTTTATCAACCAGTACCTTCGCCTGTTGTACCTAGTCTTCTGTAAGCAGAGTAATACAATGTCAATGAATCATACGTAGAATTGTAATACCAGTATATCATGTTGCTTCCCAGTCAGCTCGTAGGCACTAAGCATTCCGCCAACATAACGAATGGTGGTTTCGAAAAGGCTACAAAAAATAATCAGAGCTGTCTAAATAGTACTAAAATGAATGATATACTCGACGACGTCCCCGGTCTTTGATTCACTGAAATCGACATTGGTTACCCATTCTAAAGCTTGATCAAAGAGGTCCTATGTATTTGAACTCTTAGCTCTGTGTTAGTTTGCGAGTAGTTTGTACAACTAACGTCGAAGCCCATCAATATCTAGCGACAATTCAGTAATTTTTTGAATCTTTGGTGGAGATGGACCTACCATCGTGCCCATGGCATCCACAATCGTCGCACCCCAGCCGTTGCGATCGTCTATGAAACTTGCGCTCACAGGGAGCAAAGAATCATGTCCGAATGCAAATTCACTACAGGGCTGCTTAGTTGGATGCATTTGATGAGCGCAAACCACATGCATACCTGTAAGCAGCGTAGCTTTGGTTGAAGATATTCTTTACAGCTGTTTGGTTCCCTGCTGCAGTTGGAGGAAGTGTAAGGTTAGGAACTTGAACTGGACCTGCAAGCGAAAGAGAGCAAGTGCAGAGAAGAACAGTCCATTTGAACGACCCTGAAAATTTCACCATCCTTTGGGTATGACGAGGGGGTTAGTGGGGATAAGATACTGGGCTAAGCAGGGATGGGCCTTTTATGTGGTCCTGTCGAGGGTATTTCGACGCACGCTTCCAGAATACAGTCGTTTCAAATTTTGGACGCGCCAAGAAAAAGCAGTGGCAACTGACTGCTTCGTCTACCTGGAGGAGCCGGTAGGTTTGACTTCCGATAACGTTCCGGTCCCTTGATAGGATACCAATCGTCCACGTACTCGATGAGCAGAGTAGATGAACACCTCGCGGAGCATCTTCCCTCCTATGTGCTGAAGGTCTCCTGGCCCATTTCGGAGATTACGCGAGGAAGGGCATTCCTCAGCGAGCTTGTATCCTGTCAGGTGACACTGCAGGTGGTTGTGGGGCGGTGATAAAACTGTGATCTTCCTTTGAGCAGTGTTGACAATAGAGAGACAACAAAAGAAGGCTTGATGTAGATACTCGTGTCGTGTGTGGTGATGGTTGTTGTATGGTGAAGGACTGCTGATTTTCCAGGGCCATTGTATGACTTGAACATAGTAACACGTTCATCTCTCGAAGGTCGTGAACATATCACGAGTCGGGAGAGGTCTTGTGAAATACAGTTTGTACATCTGGTTTTTTTTTTCAGCGAACGAAACAAGTCACTCTCTACCAATACAAGGGTCATTCCAGCTCGAATATACGCACCTATATCAACGCCAATAACATGGTTCATCATAGTAGCTCCGGTCAGTGGTATAATGACTCTAAAACTTTGTTCTACCATTTTTCCTTTGTGAGCAAAATTGCCAGAATCGTTTTCGGAGATTATACAGAGCTGTAAATAGTCGCTGGCTCGAGACCGCAAGGCGTCTGAACGAGAAGTCTTTGAAAAAGTAAGACTTACGAGATGAGTAAATTAGCGCCCATGAATAGCGGCCGCTCCATCTTTAAATGGTTTGTTTAACGGAGGAAGTATGAACTTTGAAGGCTGCCAGACTACCCATTGGGAGAAGCTCTCAAGCACATCAATATTGAACACAGGCTTGGCTGAGGTGCAAAATAAGTTTCCTCAGTTGCATGTTTCGGAATGCGCATGTTCGCTAGCAACCAGAATAACTTCGCGTGGAACGAAAATGTTGACGAATAATTTGATAAATCGTATCATACCGTACAACATAACGCGCTCCAAAGTCATTCCAAAGCTACTATATGACGGCTTTGAATACCTTCCTCCGTGTCGCATATTCAGGCCTTAATCCATCCACCCTTCCTGGTCCCAACAGTATTGCAACTTCCTGTGATCTTGTAGTGCGGAATCCACATCCATATGCCTCGTCGCAGCCACAATCTCTGAAAAACCCATCGACCCGGGATGCGCGTCGACTTTCATACACCACAGCCCATAAAGACCCGCAACAACGACAGCAGCCACGGCCAGCCCATAAATCAAGAACAGTTTCGATTCGACATAAAAGTATTGATTAAGTATTGATTATACGAAGGCGTGAAGTCCATGGCCGCCAAAGTCGATGGTATGGTAGGCGATGAGGGATCGGTTAGGTTGGAAGCGAGGGATATGAAGGCGAGGGTGGTGTTGGTGAAAAGATCAGTGAGACCTTGGCTGAGATTCCCAGAGGGAGCGATCATGTCGAAACCCCACTGGTCTACAGTGTTGTTGATAGAAAAGAGCGGAGTGTATTGTGCGGACGTATAGTCTCCATCATCAACAAAGGTTCCTGTGTGACCGAAATATGTCAAGTTTCCTAAAAACATATCGACAAAGGTTTCTGCCATGGCGTGGCTGGCTATGTAAAATTTAGCATTGGGTGACATGGTGGTATTCGGATTATCCCAGCTGTTGTAGCATGCGTCAGTCCAGCAGTTCGAAGAGGAAAGGGGGGAGTTGTAGGACAGAATCTGCGCTGAAGTGCGTTGTGTGTTATTAACGAAATTCGTCGTAGCAGAGTACGTCGCGTTCCAAAAGACACATGACGATCCGACAGGAGTGAGCTCACCTGCTTGTAATGCCAAAGGGTTATAAACCCCATAGTGAGGGATACAAGCAATGGTCAAGTCGTAAACGTAAGTTTGGCTCCAGATATCGGTGAACACTACGGGATATGCTGTCCTGTCGAGAGTTGAAGTGGCATTATAAACCCCGCCAAATTATCTGTGTCATCGTAGTACCAGTGCTCGAGAACGATGGCTAATCCGCTGCTTGCGTTGACTCCGTTCCCTATAGCAGTGGAAGGAAGGTCGGTGCATCGCAGGGCCGGCGCAGTATAATTGAACGTGTAAGAGCAACTCAGTGCTGAGCTGCAATCTCCGTTTATGGTATCATCGCCAATATGCCCCTTCATTTTGGCGGACCACATGACCATATGGCGTCAAAGCACGTACAACACGCTTTTGTACGTGCTTATTCGCAGTACAAATATGAGCTGTCTGGTACTTACAGTGGTTAGATCCGCTGATGATGAGGCATTTTGTTTCTGTTTGGCGCTCGTGTCTTTTTGCGACCGGGGGTTCAAATCCTCAACATGTAATGTTCTTTTTTGTTCAGGTTATGTAGGTTTTGGTTTGGTTAGAGTCAGCTAGGATTTTGGCTGTTGCCCACAAAGCACGTTTGTTGTTAGTGGTTAGCACATGGTTAGGTTAGGGTGCATGCTACAAAGCACGCTGTTAGAGTGTGAGGGTCCGGGGATAGGCCCTGTTTAGAGGTTAGTATATTTTTCCGAATGGTCTTTCTAGCTACTACATGTACTAATAATATCATAATACTAAGTAACTACTATCCAGGTCCTTGGTTGTTCAATCGGACTTGTTGAAGTCAACGAGAACGTAATTGAATTGCACAATTTAGTCACATGTCCGCCAAAATGAAGGGGTGTATTGGCGATGATATAAACGTTTATGGTGGTCAAAAGGGTGAAAAAATAAAATAACATGCGCTCACTAATCATTGCATTCATGCTCACATTAGTTATTGCATTCGCGCTTGCTAGATATTGCATGCTCACTCACTAAATTCTTATGCACTCACACACTAATAATTGCATTTGCATGTGTAATTTTATCTTTTCACCCTCTTGACCACCATAGTAGGGACCTGGGCAACAACAGATTGAACTCCGGCACTCTCGATGGTGAGCACACTGGGAGCAAAGACAGAGACTAAGGTAAGAGCCTGGATAACAATCGCAATGATGACAAGTGGCAGAAGAAAGATGATTTGTCTGCTGAAAATGAGGCGGAGCAAGCTGAGCGGATCGGAAAGCGCAAATAAGCGATTGAGCTGGGGTATTGTGTATGAGTGATGCCCAATATGATGCCAGACCTGCACATCTCGAAGTAAGCAATAAAATTATTGTAGGAAGAAAATGTACAGCTTGTGTCAAGCTACAGCTCATAGATAGTCCAAAAGCTAGCTGTGCAACCTGGGGGAGTATGTTCTTCACAGTAGTAATCCAAAATTGAGAATACAGATCGGTGGATTTTCTGTTCAGGAAGGAGAAGAAGAAGTGGTTTCCCATCATTACGATGATTCCAACAACCAATCTGCCAATGATCATGAAAACAGATAACCAGCCCAAAAAGGAGCCTGTGCGTGGCACATCCTGCTCTGGAGGTCTTTCTGCTTCACTCTTCATGAAAGATCTATTTGGAGTAATCAGATTGTAAGGGTCGTACGTGGTTTCTTCTGGGTAAGTTTGAAAGACCAGGGAAGGGGCATTTCGACTCAAAAGACTGTAACTCATGGTCAAAAAAGCTACAAAGGAGGATTAGGCTCGGTGCAACTCAGTGCAACTCCGTGCAGAAACGATACTCACCATCGACTCAGAATTTAAAATGTCTGGGGCACGGCGAGACAAAGGGATAATCTCACTTCAGCCACCAACGAGACCTAATGTAGAAGACAAGAAAAGAACGAGCAGGGTTACATGTTAGTTGCATGTTAAATGTTAATCTAGCAAAGCACGAGGGCATGCTAGTGGCAAGCCATCAAACACCACTGATGAGTACTGCGACGATACCTCAACTAACATGTTTGCCAAAAAGACCCTTGCATTTGGCGGAGCATGTGCCATCAAATCATGTCGTTCAACTTAGGTGCTCTGTTTGTTCAACAGTCAACTCGTTCGAGTTCTTTTTGAGCCATAGCCTGGAAAAATACTATAGCCTGAAACAGTTTTCGAGTGTAAATAATAATGCACAGACATTTTTAAACTGCTAAGCTACTAAGTACTAAGTTTACATGCGTCTAAACATATTAAGTAGTGTGCAATGAGTGCAGCTTCTCAAGTTCGGCATTTGTCGGTCACCTTGAGCCATGCCCAGCATTCCTCCATAGGGTAAGTTTTTGCTGCTAGAGATTGTTATCTGCTAACATGCAGTAGATCTGAATAGCACTCGCAAGTGCTCGCACTGTTCATACACTGGCCGAATCAAGACCTTTCCACAAAAGCAAATCTGACCTACAACAGAAAATGCTTCAGTTGTCAGTGATGCGACAAAAACACGGCTGACACGAAAAGAAAAGAAAAAACAGTTACAAATGAAAATGCACCCCTTCCTACAGCTCCGAGCTCAGCTTCTCACTGTGAACGCACCCTATATATGGACTAATTACTTACAGTATACTCGTGGCCACGGAAAGTGACGGGCCGGGGACTTGTCACACACCAGGTTGTTGATACTGTCTTGAATTCTAACAGAAGATACGCAGAATTTTAAGTTGATGGCAATATTATATTAAGGTAGATCCCCTCCCAAAAAAATTTTGGAGTGCATGGGCTGGCTGTAGCGCTGATGAGAGAGTATCGAAAATATGAGGCTGACAACTGCCGGCCCGTCACTTTCCGTGGCCACGAGTATACTTTGTAGCTATTGTACACATACTTATATACTTAGCTCTTACAGTAACTTTCTTGCAACAAGCTTAGACGCCTAGATTGAGCAGAGCGCCCAGATATGACGTGTTTGATGGCACGTGCTCCGCCAAATGCAAGGGTCTTTTTGGCGAACATCAACTAACTGTCGCATTGTCGTCGTAGTCGTCCCCCTAAACAAACAGCCATACCTGCACCGTACTTGCCTTTAGACCTTTGCCGTCGACTCGGATCTGTACATGCTTTCAGGCTCTCCGACAGCCCATCGCCTAATAGTAACAAAAAAGCTCGCGCGCTGGCCAGACTCGACGGCTGTGTCGGCCCGGTGACGTTCGATGAATAACGATCGAAGTTCGGGCTAGGACAGCCTTGCGGCACTTTGATCGACTCATCATCCGTCGCTGCATCGCTCGAGTCTACGCGCTGGAATCTGTTAGCATCAAATCTATCCATTCAAGACATGTGTTCCCTCACAAGGTTCAAGTGCTATGAAATGGTGACCTGTTAATGAACAGGGTCGATGTCAACGTCAATGGAACTGCGAGCTGAAAACACCACTCATAGTGTGTTCAGAATGATGATCTTAGACTAGGATGGCAACTATCGAAAAAGGACTTTCATTCACAGCTTTTCTAACGTTATTTTGCAAGGATTTATCAAGCATCTTTGTTCCTAATGATATCCGCGTTCCGTGCACTCTGAAACTTGGAATAAAGGCGACGGTCATTCCATGCATTTGGATTTGCCCTCGTGTCTCCCTTTTTTTTTCTTTCGTCGTTATCTTCCTGTTTCTTGAGGGAACATGATGGACGGTATAACTTTCTTAGTTGATTCCGAGATAGCCATGGTAGGCCGCAGTTGCACTCATTCCTAGGAAATGATTCCTTATAACCCACTCCAAGTACATTAAAGGTGAAATCCACTCCAAACGCCATCAAATTCATGCTCATGCGAAGCATGAAACCACATAGTTGGAATGCTTACTCTTCTGGTACAGTTTATCCCGTCTGATGCGAACTCGAAGGAGAATAATAACAGGCTAGAATTGTGTTTAGAGCTACGACTACTTTCTTTCTTTTGCACAGGAGGTGAGTTCCGAAACTTTAATCTCATATTTAAATGGAGGTTGAATTCCATGGCAGGTCGCCTACATATGGTCTTCGGAGTGGACATTTGTGAAGGTGTTATACTTCATTTCCCGTTACTCTCCTTTTATCGATACAATATTGCTTGTCGAAGGTGACTTGATGTCCGATTTTCCCAATTCAAAGCTAACAATGGACCTGTAGGAAGGCTGAATCCTCACACCACTATTGCGGTATGTGCAACCATAAAGAGTGATGCATTGTGTAACTAAACGACTCATGACAGGCCTGCAATCGTACAATGGCCTTCACTACAAGTAAGGCTCTACTTCGGACAGTGTGGACAAATATCAAGCTCACATTGCCTTCCCCAGTTTTTGCTGACGCTGGTATAGGAACATCTGACCGTACGGCCATTCTCAAATAGATATCCTCTGAGTCTGAATTCAATATGCGATAGTTATCTTGGTTGTTCGTACATATGTTGTATACGAGCGATCTCGGAAGGTTCTTGTAGCCCTTGTCATGTCGTGGATCGTGAGTGGCCAATTATCCAGAAAAAACAACTCATCCAATATCTCTAGAAAGTTCGTTGCTGTTCTTAATATAGCAGCTGTGGTCGACTGGACGAATTCACCTTCAGGTAGTAGATCTGTGTTAATGCTTCCAAATGCGACTGCTTAACCCATACGTGGCAGAACTCCCGTCATCAATAATTCCAGGAACTCCTTTATGCCTGCAGCACGACATCACAAGCCATACTGGTCTGATAAACTACGTATCTCTAGTAGGTTTTGAAACTAGTGAGCAATTTTCTTTCAATGTAGCAGACTGATTATCCATGCCTTATCCTAGTGGTGGTGGCGTTGACCTTATGGCAAGTGATTAGGAAACAGTGTATGTCTTTACATGCAATTCATTGCGCAGTTGTTCATGATATGGTCGTAACAGATTACAAGTTCGGTTTCGCTTGGACATCGGAGGCGACTCGAAACATGCTCGTGATTTTTTACCGCGATGGTAAGTTTTTTCGAAGGCTCAGCAACCATTCTAAGGAAGTAAAATTGTGACAGGACTGCTATTTTATATGTTTATATTGCGTAAGTTGAATGCTTGATATCAAACAATCGTCACAATTCTAATCTCAATTCCAGCGATAACTCTAGGAAGTGCCCTGGAGTTGGCGTTTGCACCGGTAGGTAGCTTACACTGCGTTTGATTAATCGAGCTCAACTCCGTTACAGCCAGAACTTCAAGTTCTTAGCACGTATGTGCTATATCACCGTTATTAAAAGATCCCTTACCTCTCCATGTTACAGTCCGTTGCGTGTCCTGCACTCAATATTGTGCTGCCGACTGGTCATTCATATCCGCGAGGTTGCTTACCAGGATAAAGATGAAGAACTTGGTTCTCCTGACAACTTGGGCGTGCTGGAATTTAAAAGTCATAGCAGTTCAGAAGTCTAACAGACTCTGCATACTTATTCAATGTTCAAGCTTCCGATAACATTGAATTGCGCTGCATATGGTTTTATTATCGGTAGAGCTGGCTACCTACCATGTGTTCTTTTTTCGTTTGAGAAGTCTTAACGTACTACTTATTCCAACTATGATGGAGTGCAAAGGAGACGAAGGCTTACTTGTGCTTTCTACTGAGTGATACTCAGCCTCCGATTTTCTCGATAATATAGAGACATGAACTGAACGAACAAGCTTCGCGACTCGGCGATACAGAAAAGAAATCGCAGTAAATCTTCGAGGACACGATCCAATTTCTCCCTAAAGCTCCTAAAGCTCCGATATCTAACCCCAGACTTTGAGCTAACGAGAGGCAGTAATGCTAGCCACTATATATATTGCCTTCTATGAAAGAGATCCCTCGAATTTGTGGATACCAATTTGTTCTGTTGTATTTTACGCTTTGACATTTGATCTTAATTCAACTCCGCATCTTGTTAGTATGTACTCCTATGTCTATGTAAGTACCTATGGGGAAGCGTTTGAGACTTCTTTTCTGCGCACGGCATTTGAGTATCCTCACATTCGGCAGAATGCATTCTCTGAAAAACTATCTTTCTGGAGTTATCTAGGTTTCGGACGCTGAGACAAATGAAGAAAAGCTACATACTCAATGCATATCGAGAGAAAACATGATTCTGTCAAGCTTTTCGACGAGAAAGTAATCGCGGAGCGGAAGACCTCCTTGAAGCTGGACGCCAAAGAAAATTCAAGTAAAAAGATACTACGTACAGAAAATACATACAGAGCATTGTACAGGTATACACAGATATGCACTTTATACAGTAGATAGATTAACAGACATAAAGAAATGAGCAAAAAAAACAAGCCTCCGTAAAACAACCAAGGAATCTAGGGTATATTGAACATCGAAATCCAACTCTGACATCCAACCGACTCACACCACGACTCACAGAGTCAACGTTACCCCATCATCATCATCGCAAATGGATTCTCTAGATGACGCAAAACAAGGGTCAGAGGTAGATAGCTGAAAGAGCGCAACAGTAATACTTACTACTTCCCCAATGTGATGGAACGTTGGGTGACACCGGACGGCTAGGACTAGGGCTAGGAGTGGAACCTCCTTCCATTCGCACATCACTGCTACCCTCTTCAAGTCCAGAAACAGTAACATTTATCGGTGTAGCAGGAATAGGTGCGGGAACAGAAGGAAGTGCCTTTCCCTTGTCTATCTGATTCTCGTTTGATCTGGTTCGATCAAGCTGAAGTAACGACGAGCCCGAAGACGCGGAAGGCGAAGGAGTCGCATAGGAGTGGGATGCAGTAGGTATACCAGTAGATGAGTGCGACCGTCTATGAACGGGGGCTTGCCCTTGTCCCTGCCCTTGTCCCTGTTCTGTACCTTGTACCTGCCACTGCCAATTCCACTGCTCATTCCCTTGCCCCTGTCCTTGTCCTTGTTCATTATTAGGCGTAGGCATCGAGAGAAAACCTGGACTCGAAGACGCAGAAACAGAAGATCTCGAGCGTCTATGCCGCGGCGATGGGGAGAACACTGATTGCGGAGAGGGTACCGTTAATGACGAAGACGAAGACGCAGACAGCATCGTTGGCGTTGTTGTCCTCCCCCTGAGCAAAGGCGGGCCTGCAGGAGGCGGTCCCGGTGGAGGAGCATACTTTGAAAACGCCGGAGGTGGTACTGACGGGGTTGCATTTGCACGCGCACTTGCCTCAGCGAGCGTCTCGGGAGTAATGGGCATCGTATGGGACGTTTCTCCATATTGAGGGAGGTCTTCTCCGTCCATCGCTAGTGGTGGTCCAGATTCTGATACATCGACACCTACATTCGAATATCTCAGGAACACTCCTCTTCGATATGCTTCCAGCTCTTATTACACTCTGTCAGAACCTCGCTCGCTTCGACAAGGTCTGCACCGGCAAGCTGTGTGCGTTGGCGGGCTGCGCGGAGTTGCCCTTTAAGCTATATTCACCGTCAACCATTATTTATATGGAATCGAAATCGAGCGTACTCTTCCATGAGCTCCCGTCAACTCCTTCTTGTTGTTCTGAATCTTATCTGAGTGTCTGATAAGAAGGCGAACGACAGGGATACAGAAAGCGCTCACTTTGTGCTCGAATATCGGAGAACACATTATCGAAGAATACGTCTCCGAAGATGGATCTACGTAAATCGACTTGAATGAGAACGAATCAGTAAGCCCTAGGTACTCACATATCATGCACCCTCAACGGTCCAATACTCTGTACATCACCCGATGCGCGCTGAGCCTGCCCAATCAGGATCTCGGCCTTGGAAGCGTACACAGCGGCGTTAGCCAACGCATCGCGCTCCATCATATCCGACATACTTCCCCTACCATATATGTCCCACGTTGAATACGAAAGCGCTTCATCCATTTTCTTCAAAGCCAACACAAGCATTCGCTCTGCCTGGGTTAGAAGATTCACTGATTGTGAGTGCGCATTGAGAAACGATTGTATCTGATCGTATGTCTTTTGCGCAGAGGCTAGCTCTTGTTCGAGTACGTCGTCCCGAGGGAACTCCTGGGTGGGACCATCGAATACTTGATGGTAGAGGTTCGATATCTCCTTCTTGATCAGTTCAAGCCGTTGTGACTTTTCTTGCAAATCTGCTTTCTAGGATCATTGAATATGCGTTCAATGCAACTGTATCAGATACACGAACCACTTTCTTTGCCTCCTCGACCATATTCTCCAACATCTTCTCGTTCCCGCGTTCACGCATCTCAGTTTCAAGTGCTTCTATGTACTCTCTGTAGATAAGTAGGTCGATAATGATTTTACTGAGAGATACAAGGCAGAACTAACCTTTCTTCCTTCTCTTTCTTTGCTTCAAACTTTTCCACTCCTCCTTTCCCCTTCAACTTGGCCGCCAGCCTTCGTGTTGTGGAATCCCGCAAAAGTTCATGCTCTTTCCTCTCTTTCTTCGTCTTTGCTCCCAGTTCTTTCACTTTTTCCTGCACCTTGCCTAGTTCCGTCTGCAATTCGCGTATATAGCCGGTTTGGTGAGTGAGCGCAGAGGGAGCGTATTGAAGTTCTTCGAGTGTACGGAGCAGGCCAAGATGGTAAGGCGCTGTGTCAACGATTTGGGTCGAGACAGAGGTGGCCATTAGAAGAAGAAATTTTGAGCAGCTGTAGATTATTTATTGATTATAAGAACAAGAAAGCTGTCGTTTCACGAGTCATCGTTCAAAAGACAATGACAAGGATCCATCAAGCGCCCGTCGTAAAGGCTGTGGATTGGGCGCTCCGATCTCGAGCGCCGACACTCATGGCGCATTATCTGTCGCAGCGCATCGAAGATCCAATATGGCTTGAACCAAGCGACCTCTCCTTCCTTCGCTCCCGAGTGTCCGAAGCACAGACTCGAATAGACGAGCTCAATGCTCAGATCTCCGAGTTGATGCGTCAAAAGGATGCTAAACTCGTCGAGATTGCTTCGCTTCAAAACGTTCTATCACCTATCCGACGAGTTCCCTCAGAGATCCTTTGCGAGATATTGGAACTCGCATATCCGATTAATTGGGATATCGCTCTCTCTATATCTAACCTTTGTCAAGTGTGTGTGGCTTGGAGAAAGATCGCTCATGCTCACCCTCGACTCTGGTCAACATTATACCTTTCACAACAACAGTGGCCGAAAGCGTTTGAAAAAAGAGGTTGTATGGGTAAACGAGTGGATTTCTCGTAGTCGAGGTCTTCCTTTGGATCTTCATTTCCACTTCGAGCTCGAAGACAGATTGGTAGATACCTCTGCGATCACCCAAGTTATGGAGTACGCAGTGAATCATAGTCACCAAATTCGCCTGCTCAATCTATGGGGGCCGAAAACCGTTGCATGGAGCGCCGCATCAATATATTTACCAGCATTAAAATCACTCTGTCTACGTTGTCTAGAAATGAGTCCTGGTGGAAGGAACTTTATAAGCTGCCTCACAGCTCCCTTCCTCGAACGTTTGACTCTTTATCAGTTGGACCAGAATCTTGGGGGACCTTTGCGCAGATGTGTCTAGCTTTGCACATCGTTCCGCGGTAGCACTGTCTTCTCTGACACTAGATGGCTTTTACATACCATCCTTCGGGCCTACTCTGGACTCTTTCACGGAAACGCTCACCAGTATACTCTCCCTTTTCCCTACAATCAGTTCACTCCGAATTCGTGACATTTCATTCAATTTGCAACCTCTCCTCCGAGCGTTGACTTTAACCAAAGACCAGCATACCCTTCTCCCAAAGCTCACCGATCTTGAGCTGCACTTGAGGGGCTCAGTGGCGTACACTCAGGAATTAACGACAATGATTCTTTCGCGGTGGTGGCAGGATGATGTTGGGTCGGAGTTCGACCACAATGGATTACTTCGTTTACAGAAGGTGAAACTACGTAAGTTCCACTTTGATGAGGACATCTCGTGGCTCGATGAATTGCCTGGCTTTGTTTTGGATCGTTGAATAGTGACGCTACGAATCTTACAAGTTATCCGCTATTGTTCGAGCTGTATTACTAACAAAATTTCGCAATGGTTATTTGCTTATTCTTGATTCTTACTTCAAACCACCCAGTGCAACGAAGTTGAATTGACTGTAACCCCGTTTCCATAGTCATTAGCTTTGCTTGAATCATTCGAATGATTCGACTCTGAGTCATCAGTGAAGGTCGATGCAGCCGCTTTCAATGGGTGTTATTTACACCGAGAACGCTCTCAGCTCTGTAAGGGCTGCAGCTATAACGCGTCGTGTTGTACTTATTAGAATTTATCCAGCTGTCAACTTGAACATCAATAGGCGTCCGAGAGTTCAAATTGTATATGTACAAAGAAACCAGAAAAGAAAATACGCGCTTCGGAGTCTGCCAGCGTTTTATCTTCTTACCCTGGGTTTCCTCGAATCGCCCTCTCACTTCCGACGAAGATCCCAATGGTAAAAGGCATAAAGATTCAAGAAAATCTTTGTGCGCTATTAAATATCATTTGAGTGCAATCGGGGTAGTCAAAGGGTCTGGTTTCAGTGAGCAGAACATCTCTGTATTCATTCTGATCTGCTCATTGTTATATAGCAAAATTACACAAACAATCTCGGTATTCATTGAACTCACCGTAAAGCTCGGCGAGCCTTCCTTCCAACCCTTCTCTAGGTGGCTGTACAACTAGATGTTTGCAGGAGAAAGTAATGCTAGGTCTGTTCATTTATTCGTTGTGTTTAGATTTCGGTTTCTATGCACATATGAATGATTATAATCATGTTTTGATGCTTGCTCATTCGTTCACCTCTCTGATGAACCGATATGTCGCGCAGACGAGAATGATCATGATACGGTCACGAGAGTCAATAGTACTCAGTGTGCAAATAACTCGAGATTACTAGAGCCCTCTGGGCCCAGCGACTTTAAAGAACCTTGATAGGCATCATTCATGAGTAGGGCAACCCTTGCCAATTATCCTCTTCCAAGCTGTGAAACCATCCTTCTTGGGTTCCCAGATTTCCTCATTCTGTGTGCAATTTACTTGAAGTTGACGCTTTAGCCAGAGGTTAAAGGGGCCTCTATGGCGATCGATATACTAAATCATAGGAGCTTAATTTCGCAAACCGCGCATAATTATCCCGTAGACTGCGTACAATTAAAACTGTGTTCTACATATGTAGGGCTGCCCTATACTTAGTATCACGGCGCGAGACATTGCCTAACCCATTGAGAGGTTCTGGCGGGCCCTGGGTTGTTCATTCGTCCAGCGGGCAGCCGTGGGGTGATAGGTTCGTCATTGTGCATTGGAACGATGGGTCTAAGTTCCAAGTAGGCAATGAATTAAACGACCTATCATCCTGACCCATCCCCTAGCAGAGGCTGTCAGCTCTGGACACGGGCCACCTAGGGTGAAAGCAGAAATAGAACACGAAACAAGTAAGTCTAAAATATCCTCAGAGTTTGAACAGATACTGACAATCTTTTTAGTACTCTTCGTTAATATTCTTTCCCTGTGGATTAGCCTATGCAAGTAGCAAGATCGTGGACGTGGAACGATTTCGGAATGCGGGTATGCGACGCGTGTTCTTCTGCATCATTGGCCTTATGTCAAAACATGCTGACGGCTGATCCTTCACAATCGATTTCCAAGTATATACTTGATCTGAATCTTCAAATATTGAACTGGGTCGCTAAGACCAGCTTTGACCGGCACAATTCGGGTTACGCCATGTCCAAATCGAGAAGGACACGTGCCAAGAACCTACTTAAGTAAATCATCGGCGTCCTGCATCATTATTCTTTCTTTCTTTTCTACCACTACCATCGCAGCGCGGCACCTCAAGTAAGGGTCAGGATAGAGTCTCGCTTACTGCAATTTCTTATGAGCTTTCTCTCATTGTTCTCTTAGGCCGTCCGCAAGTCGCGTTCTCCAGACTTTGTGAGCTTCCGAGTCGCGCATTAGCTATCTTTGTTGTCTATCCAACTTACTTTATAATTTTAGCGCGTCAATTATCTCTCCGGGCAATCGCCCTGAGCTTCCAAGTCGCGCGTTGTTCTCGCTTTTGCTGGTTATCCTCTCTTGTCTATCTCCAACTCTTTGTGCGTAAATCTCTAGTCGAGCGGCCTCGCCTTTACTCATTTGACCAGTTTGGATCAACAGCCCTCTCATAAGGCAATTCTCGACACATCTATGAGTAAAAATTTCCTCTACTTATACTTTCGATAGGATGCCCACAAAATACGCCAAACTCATCACCAGCAATGCAGATTTGAAGGCGGCTATGCTCCAGTCTCTCAAACGCAGCTTAAAACACCATGCGCCTCCATTATCACTTGCAATTCCCGGGGATGTTACTACACACGGAAGGTTGAAGCCCGTTGATCAGGTATCGGAAACACAGGGCTACGCTATCATCGAGGATCACATAGAGGCGTTTCTGCTAGACCTGGGCGTATCGAGGAAGACGTCGACTGTCTTTTACGAGGTGAGCCTTGCAACAAACCTATTAATCCTTCACTACTGATATAATTGGTTTTCAGCTTAGTCTCGCTACTGTCAAGGATAGCATCCCTGAGATCCTCAAGCGCATCGCACTGCGGGACGGCTTGGATCTGTCTATCAGCAGTATCAAGGCTCGAACTCGCTCCTTCGTTGTTCTACTTGGAAGAGGCGAGTACCACAGCACGGTCATCCGTCAATTGTTCAATACGTACCTCGACGAATTCTCTCACCTCTTGCAACGGTGGTATGTTAAATTCCCGCGCTTGGTTCTTTTCAGTGCTGATCAACCAAGTAGGGACTTCCTTCCCTCGGACGATGATCACTCCCCGGAATCGGTAAATACAGCCTCGCTACAAATTCGCTGCAACTATTTCTCAACCAATCTCTTAGGTTCGGAGACACATGGAGTCATTTAAGATACCAGCTTTCGAACGTAAGGAGGTGGATCCCCCATTGGTATGTGGTTTGCATTCTCGTCGGATGGCGTTCTAAATCGGAGCGTCCATGACAGAGACGGAGCAAGCGGCTCTCCTGTAAGGTGGCGGCCTCTGAAGAAACAGCTTTGGCGATGGTAGACCTTATCATTCTGTTGATTTGTCGGCTTCTTATCTCCGTTGATTTTCTAGGTGAGCAAGACGAGGCTTTCCCTCTCAGGACCAGCTACTCCGCTCAAGGTACGATTCGCCCTTGTCACTGGATTGCCCTCTCACCTGCATCATCAGCGGAATCGTAAGGTTGCTTTCGAGCATGCAGCGGAGAAACCAGAAGAGGTCCAGATTGCGAAGGTAAGTTTTACTGTTGGACTTTGAATTTAATTATCTGACCTCATCAATTGCTAGAAGCGGAAATTCTTGAGGCCCAATTTGAAAGAGAACATGAGCGCGTCCATCGTTGGTCCAGTCAAGGTCAGTTGTAAACGTCGCCTCGAACGTTCCTTTGATCTTAAGCTACTTTCGCAGCCTGACGCAGTCGGTGTAAAGACCAGACGAACGTTCGGAGTTGGAGGTATGTTCAATCCTCCGAGTATGATGTCGTTTTCTCATTTTTTCAGCCGTCATGCGCACGGTGACCAATCGTACTACGCAAGGAAAGAAGTCGGCCGTGGCATAACACTAACGTTATGTATGTCCAAATTCCGTGATTCATGTTCGTCCTTCCTCTCATCTTTGTGGTTTTAGCTTCTCCACGACTTCGCAAGAGATATATGTACGCGCTCGGATTGATTAACTCCGCTGGTCGGAGCGTAGGTGGACTTGAGGAAAGACTGATTTTTTTTTTTTCAATCGATTTGTATCCCGACAAAGTCATGTAGCGTGAACGATAGTTCTGGGCATTCTGTACATGTAGCTATACCATCACATCAAATTTTACTTTCTTACGACCACCATGGATATAAGTAATAGGGTCTGATGAACCGATTCATGACTATGTTGTTGTCCCCTCTTGTGGGTATACACAATGGTTCCGCGAATGACGACAACAAGGTACCTGTATACCCTGTACTGATATCAACTCTCAGAAAGAGCCTTGCTTACGATGACAGAAGTAAGCTTGCTCGATGCATTGCGACTCTTGCATTCATTGTCGCACTTTTCACTTCGTAGGTTTTTGCCGCAACAAGAAGATATCTTATCTCGCAAGTCCAGGGCGAGTATGCGCCAAGCTTCACGCTGCATCACGCAACAACGGTTTTAGCGTTCGTTCATGCTTACATCCAATGATCCCTCCGTACAACCGAAGCGAAATTCCCTACCTCCGTCGGAAGCCTTGACATTCCTCCTTCACCGACAGTCGAGAATCCTGGCCAGGTTTGTGACTAGTTATATCTAGTAATGCCATAAGTAATACGTACCAAAAGCTACATCACCCCAATCTCTTAGGTCTACCCTAGATCCGATCCTCATCCTGGTTCGTCCTACCTGCCATCTACGGTCCTCATTAACTACGCTTTTAACCCAACGCACCTTTCTTCCTGTCCAATCTAATCCAAATTAAATACCGTGACAGCCCACCTCCACACCATCCCCGGCACCGGACGCTCAAACAGCTCCCAAACCCTCATCGGAAATCCCTTTCTCATGCGCGAGGCATTTGCCAAAGTCGATCATGCACTAAGAAACGTTATTGATATCCTCGAAAGGGAGGAGTCGTCTGTTGGTGGATCGGAGGATGAGAATGAGTTGGTTGAGGAGGTTTAGACAGTGGAGAGCCGAGTTGGATGAGATACGTGCTGGGCAGCGGACACCGGAGACTAGTAAATCGAGGTCTAGTTCGAGGGTGCCGCCGGAACATGAAGGAGGGATGTTCACGGATTAGGGTACTTTGAAGTTGAAGTTTTAAAAAATTGTATAATACAAAGGGTTGGAAAATCGGGAATGAACAATACTAGGTTTCGATTCATAGTTTCTAAGCCTCACAGGCAGCTCCGAATCCATATCTACAAAATATTCACGTTCAAGCGTTCAAGACCTGAAACTCCTATCGTTTCATACAACTTGAAGATTTAGATTTTTTTTGCAACGATCATCACAACAAGTAATGTAGTACTTGGAAAATCCGACAAACCCAATGAAAATACATACGAATGTGGGTTGGTAAGTAAGGAACCTGGAGACCTCCCAAGCTCACGCTGGGCTCCACATCCAGCAAAGACATAAGCACCAAGAAAAGAAGCGGTAAACCATAATATGAACCCATGAAAAATACAAAGCATCAAATTCGATCGAGTCTCCGCCTGGTCTCCGAGTAACCGACTCCTCCAGTTCGGAGCCAGCTCAGACTCAGACTGAGGACTCAGAACCTCCGATACGACTGCTTCCCCGCACCCATACTAATCACCCTTGCTCGACCGCCAAGCCCAAACTCGGTCTTTCCAGTGCAAAAAATACCGAAACGCTGTTTCTTGAAGGTATTACTGTTTCCAGCTGCTGGACGTCGATTCGGACCCGGATTTCCGGACGCTGATGCACTGATGTGCAGTTTATTATAAAGACTTGGATGCAGCTGCCGCGGTATGGGTACCATAGCCAGAGAATCCCAAACCTCACTGGAGAAATCGAGGCACATCCTTTTTCGTGTCCGTTGTGGGCCTATGAGCGAGCGAGAAGATATAGGTGTAAAGCCAGAAGGCGGAAAAGCGTCGGGTGCTATTAGGGGTAAGAAGAAGAAGAGTCAGTGTCTGCCTATAATTAAAGAGGGAGAGAAAAAATAGCCTGGGGCTGAGACAATCCCCAGTACCTGAGCGAGGTGGGAAAAACCACTTACGAGGCATGCTTCGACATACTTCCTTAAGCTGCTGGGGCTGTGAAGAGTCCATGTTCCGTTTAGGCCTCCGTGGCTTGGAAGGCAGGTAAAAATCATAGGCAGGGTCAAGATGGATAGAAAAATTGGTCGAAAGGCGACAGGTAAGCCTGAGGCTGCGTGCTGTTGGAAAAGACGACGGTAAGTACTGTATGGCAAGTCAATGCAATCAAATGCTATGTAAACGTGAAACTGAATTCAACCATCAAATGGACGGACTCGGAAGCAGGATGATCAGGCTTAGCACTGATTCAAACACTCCGTCAATGAAGCTCCGCCTCGATGGAGATATGGAAAGCCGAAGGCATTATTTTAAAACGAATGTATCATCACTCGAACGAGTTGAAAGTCACTGGGGAGACATTGACACTGACCTCGTAGCTGTGTATTCAGGCAGTCCGTCCGACTCCGCAATAATTTGAGCAAAGCAAAATAAGCTTTCTTGTGTGGACGAAGAGAGACGAAACACAGAGAGTGCGGCCACAAGTCTATACCAATGTCTTCTAGTGTGGATTTTGCGATCTGGCCGTAAAATGTAAGCTTTGAAGAAAAAAATCCAGAGCGGATGTCGAGAATACTTGCCTCTATAAAGGTCCATGATCTAGCAGAGCCCAGAAAAAAAAAGGAATTCAGTGTGAGTAAAGACAACGATAGATTCGGAGGCTAGAAGGGCCTGAAAATAAAAGAAATCTGTTCAACTTACACTGGACGCAGACAGACAGAATTCATCGTCGGGCAAGAGATGCTCGTTTTTGAAAAACCGAGAGCGAAGTTCTTGCAGAGCTTCAAGCGAATAATCAAAGTGACGAAGACGCCACGCGAGTGGTTTATCGAGAGAACTTGACGATGTAGTAGAGTCTGAGCTAGACCCAGTTTTCGACGGATCCAGAAATTGTGGAGAATCATTTATTGTCATAGCGGCAGAAGTGAGTAAAAAAGCCGCGCCCTCTAATTCAGTGACGTCCTCAGAATGAGGATAGTTTGTAGTTTTAGAGCGAAAGGATGGAGTGGCAAATAAGAGAATCCAGAGAGACGATTTGGGAAGGTGGTGGTTTGATTTCAAGCTGTGTTCCGAAATGTAATCCGAGTCGTCTGCGTTTTTCTAGCGCAAAGCATCCTTGTTCGGGGATTGCCGAATTTTGTTTATTGTCGAAAATTAAGAATGTATGCGGCTCGCAGGAAAGGAATTATTTTCGGCCGTGCTCAAGGGTGTTATTCTACAAATTTAGACTAATAAATAAAGGACAGATAGGCTATAGAAGATTCTACGGAGAGACTCGCAAGGAGCCAATGAGAAAGAGGGAGCGGAGATTAAAAAGGAGTCAGTGCACCTGACCGATTCGCGTCTAAGTTACGCGCTCATAGAATCTGTTGCTAGCCTAGTTCTTAAAGAGAAGGAAAGAAAGGAAGTTTCGCGCAAGAAAATCGCTTTCTTGCAATCTAAAATATCTGATTTGCGCTCCCGTATTTCCTCATTCTGTGTGTGAAATCTGCTTGAAGTTGACGCTTTGGGCCAGAGGTTAAAGGGGCCTCTATGGTGATCGATTAGGAGCTTACTTTCGCAAACCGCGCATAATTATCCCGTAGACTGCGTACAATTAAAACTGTGTTCTCCATATGTAGGGCTGCCCTATACTTAGTATCACGGCGCGAGACATTGCCTAACCCATTGAGAGGTTCTGGCGGGCCCTGGGTTGTTCATTCGTCCAGCGGGCAGCCGTGGGGTGATAGGCTCGTCATTGTGCATTGGAGCGATGGGTCTAAGCTCCAAGTAGGCAATGAATTAAACGACCTATCATCCTGACCCATCCCCTAGCAGAGGCTGTCAGCTCTGGACACGGGCCACCTGGGGTGAAAGCAGAAATAGAACACGAAACAAGTAAGTCTAAAATATCCTCAGAGTTTGAACAGATACTGACAATCTTTTTAGTACTCTTCGTTTGCAATATAATTCTTTACTGTGGATTAGCCTATGCAAGTTTAAGCAAGATCGTGAACGTGGAACGATTTCGGAATGCAAGTATGCGAGGGCGTGTCCTTCTGCATCATTGGACTTACGTCAAAACATGCTGACGGAAGAACCTTCACAATCGATTTCCAAGTACATACCTGATCTGAATCTTCAAATATTGAACTGGGTCGCTAAGACTAGCTTTGACCGGCACAATTCGGCAACGCCATCTCTAAATTGGGAAGGACCCGCGTGCTAATAACCTACTTAGTAGATTATCGGCGTCCGGCATCATCATTCATTCATTCATTTCTACCATTACCATCGCTGCGAGGTACTCAAGTAAGGGTCAGAAGATAGTCTCGCCTACTGCAATTTCTTATGAGCTTTCTCTCTTTGTTCTCTTAGGCCGTCCGCAAGTCGCGTTCTTTCGACTTTGTGAGCTTCCTCGTCGCGCATCAGCTATTTTTGTTGTCTATCCAACTTACTTTATCATTTTAGCGCGTCAATTATCTCTCCAGGCAATCGCCCTGAGCTTCCAAGTCGCGCGTTGTTCTCGCTTTTGCTGGTTATCCTCTCTTGTCCATCTCCAGCCGTTCGTGCGTAAATCTCTAGTCGTCGAAGCGGCCTCGCCTTTACTCATTTGACCAGTTTAAATCAACAGCCCTCTCATAAGGCAATTCTCGACACATCTATGAATGAAAATCCCATACTTATACTTTCGATAGGATGCCCACCAAATACGTCAAATCCATAACCAGTAATGCTGATTTGAAGGCGGCCATGCATCCGCCTCCATCATCACTTGCCATTCCCGAGGATATTACTATTCACCGAAGCTTGAAGCCCGTTGATCAGGTATCGGAAACACACGGCTACACTATCATTCAGAATCTCGTACAGGCGTTTCTGCTGGAATTGGGCATATCAAGGAAGACGTCGACTGTCTTTTACGAGGTGAGCCTTGCAACAAGCCTGATTAATCCTCCACTGCTGATATAATTGGTTTTCAGCTTAGTCGCTGCTGTCAATGACAGCATCCCTGAGATCATCAAACGCATCGCGGTGCAAGGCGGCTTGGATCTATCTGTCAATAGTATCAAGGCTCGAGCGCGCTCCTTCGTTGTCCTGCTTGGAAGAGGCGAGTACGACACCACGGTCATCCGTCAATTGTTCAATACGTACCTCGACGAATTCTCTCATCTCTTGCAACGGTGGTATGTTAATTCCCGCATTTAGTTCCTTTCAATGCTGATCAGCTGAACAGGGACTTCCTTTCAACTTCGGACGATGACCGCTCACCAGAATCGGTAAATACGCCATCACCGCAAATCCAACTGTTGCTCATTCAAACTCTTAGGTACGGAGACACATGGAGTCATTTAAGATACCAGCTTTCGAACGTAAGGTCCAGGAGGTGGAGCCCGTTGGTATGTAGTTTTTTTTTTGCATTGTCGTCGAATGACTCAGCTAAATCGCAGCTTCCATGATAGAGACGGAGCAAGCGGCTCTCCTGTAAGGTGGCGGCCTCTGAAGAAACAGCTTTGGCGATGGTAGACCTTATCATTCTGTTGTTTTGTCGGATCCTCATCTCCGTTGATTCTCTAGGCGAGCAAGACGAGGCTCTCCCTCTCAGGACCAGCTACTCCGCCCAAGGTATGATTCGCCCTTGTCACTGGATTATCCTCTCGCCTGCATCATCAGCGGAATCGTAAGGTTGCTTTCGAACATGCAGTGGAGAAACCAGAAGAGGTCCAGATTGCGAAGGTAAGTTTTACTTAGATGTCGAATTTAATTATCTGACTTCATCAATCGCTAGAAGCGGAAATTCTTGAGGCCCCATTTGAAGGAGAACACGAGCGCGTCCATCATTGGTCCAGTCAAGGTCAGTTGTAAACATCGCTTCGGCCGTTCCTTTGATCTTGAGCTACTTTCACAGCCTGACGTACTCGGTGCAAAAACCAGACGAACGCTCGGGGTTAGAGGTATGTTCAATCCTACGAGTACAATAACATATTCTCATTTTTTTCAGCCATGCAAGGAAAGAAGTCGACCGTAGCATAACACTAGCGCCATGTATGTCCAAATTCTGTGATTCATATGTTCGTCTCTTTTCTCATTGTGCTTTTAGCTTCTGCACGACTTCGTAAGAGATATATGTACGCGCTCGGATGGATTTACTCCGCTGGTCGGAGTGTAGGTGGACTTGAGAAAAGACTGATTTTTTTTTTCTTTTCAGTTGATTTGTATCCCGAAATAGCTATGTAGCGTGAACGATAGTTCTGGGGAAATGTAGCTATACCATCAAATTTTACTTTCTTACGACCACCATGGATATAAGTAATGGAAGATACGGTTCCAGATCGCTATGTGCAGACTTATCCGTAGTTCTCCAGCTTCTATATTTCTCATCAAGTCACGGAACACCTGGGACAGTGGTCGTATCACCAGTTTCCGATAAGTATACTGCTAAGATTCTACCTATGGTATAGTTACGACTGACAGACTCCGATTTGTTCCCTTTAACCAGCCCCAGCTCCCGTAGAACTATCTTAGTATAGCCTTCGAGTCGTACGCAGTGATATGGGTGCATAGCAGTTAAGTACTTAGTCCTACAGTCATTTCGTGGTGTCATTGCCACTTTGAGTAAGATTGAATTTTGTCGCGAGTGGAGTTAACCGGCACAGTTCGGGTGACGCCAAGTCCAAGTTCGAAATCCGCGATGCGACTGCAATAATGAGTCATTTTTCAAGGTATAGATGTATGTGATTTTGGAGGATGCAGGGTAGAGCCAACAATCCTACAGATAAAATTGGTCGGTCCAGCCATTGTTACTACCTTTCCAGGAAGTAGCTAACCTTTAGACTTGTTCAACTCTTCAACTCTATTATCTTTGAAGACGGTATAAACTATATCTCAATCCCACGTCGTATTCAGGTCTGTCAGGGAGATCACATCGACGTTGTTTCACTGCACCGCGTTATGATACTCTGGTTGGGTACTTTGAGCTGAGCACTTGATGCTGTGTAATAATTCCTCCTTCCTTTCGACTTCATCACGGATCTCAAACGGATCCAACATGGAGCCCATGAACGGTCTCAGTCTGGCATTTTTCGAATAATACCGTAGCCTCGGGATGTATGGCGTGTACCCATCAGGTACCCAAGCGTTTTTGCAGTGCGGTATGTAGGTTTCAGGCGTCTACCATCATGTTTAAGGCTGAAAATTCAACTGCACTCGGGAGTCTCACAGCTTGGGTGGAGCTGCTTGACGGCAGCTTCCCCGAGATGATTACTACCAGTCTATTCCTTACCTTCCTTCCTAAATCCTTTCATCCTGAAACTAGGGAGAAATTAGGCTGCTCCACGCCCATAACAGACGCGTATCAAAGCGCATACACGTGCATCGGTTATGGAGAAACCGTATAAAAGACACTCGCTCTTTTTTTGACATCCAGCCAAGGGTACATAACCAAACCGCCGACCGAAACCTTTACTGAAAACCTCTTGCTACTTTTATCTTTTTACCATCATGATGTACAAGACTGTTTTCTTCATCGTCGCCTCCATGAGCGTCCTAGTCTCGGCAGAGTACAACCCCGCGTGTGGCCAGATTGGTGGACCCCCCATTGCGGACGGTACTGACCGTGCCGCAGCCCTCGCTACACGGAAGGCGGTCTGCGGGGGCGTCGCTTCCTCTACGGCTTGCAACTGGTGCGACTCGAATGATTTCATGTATGACGGTAGTAAGTATTTCTATCCATTTCCGGCTGAAATATGCTGAGTCCGATACACGCTTTGTAGCTTGTGCGACTGGTTGCTGCGGTAACGACTACCAAACGTGTGCTGTCATCGAGTCAATGTAGAAGTTTCCTACATTACTTGCTCTCCGGGTGCTTGAAGGTAGGTACTCCATGTCCTGATGTGCCTAGATGCTCATCATTGTTTGTCGCAGGAGGCTCATTATAGCATTGCCTAATGAACTTTTAACTCCCTCAGTAATACTTTAACCCAATCCTTCTGTAACTCATTAGTTTGCCTCAATGCATCTACAACATTTCATAACCTAATGGCAGGAACATGCTTACCCCGAAGTTTACATTGTAAATGATCCAGCAATAATCGGGAGGACAGGAGAGAATATTCAAAAAGTTGTAAACAAACAGAAGTCATTCGAAACATCTATGTATATACTGAAAGTGTGCATCAACTCCTACGTCGTCTCGTTGCATTCTCATTCAGTCGAGGATACTTACTTCGTTGCACTTTCCCCCTGAGTCATACAACGCTATCATTTCTGTTCAGAATACACAGACAAGCCAGGTAGCTGCGATATTTGTTCAAATCCGCTCCAGTCATCAAAGTAAGAACCGCGCAATTTCACTTTCTTTAAACGAGCCATCCATTCCGATCTGACTCCAGCCCAGGATTGGTAACCGGCCACCATCGGGAAAGGATCATGGATCTTAATGCCGAAGAAAATCCATCGTCCGTAGATTGCGCGCGTGGATTATTCAACTCCAACCCGGTGAGCTTTGGAAGAAGAAAGTGATCATCTCTGTGAGTCAATGCCTGTAGGAGAGGAGACAAATCGAATGTAGCCCAATGTAGTTGGAATGACCTGATTGTGGGGAAGAGAGATAGTATCGCAATCAAGTCGCTTGTTCCAGCATACGAAGGGCTCTCCATGACCAGTGCTAGAGATAACACCGAGCACATAGATCGATGCTTCAAACCAGCCACATCTGTGGAAACGTCGTCCAAATTTTGGTCCACTTGAGAGATAATTAAATGTTCGAGGAGAGGTGTTGTAAGGCAGCAAAGGATGTTCACACTGCCAATTGCCATATGGCAAGAGACATGAAGCGACTTTAATGCAGGTAAAGATATGGAGAGCTGCGTGCCAAATCCAACGCATCTGGTTTCGAGGTTGACAAGGTTTTTGCACCGATGCAATACGTCTGCGTATAAAGACTTTAATTGCATGCTGAGATCGTGTGCGTCAATTTTTAACGAGGTCAACTGTTCCACATGGATGGCCAATGTTTGGAAAGCGGAGCCTGGATCGAGGCGGTCTTCTACAACGCTAACCTTTCGTAACTTGGACGCTCCTAAGAACATCTCTATTTTATTCTGATGACTGGCTATTCGAGTGAGTGAGACCTCGACCTCTTCCAATAAATGCAGAGAAGAGCATGGCAGAGTTAAAATGGGAAGAAATAATGATAAAGGCCCACGGAGGTCGAGCAAGCGGATCTGGTGGAAACAATCCACTATGTATTCCAAGATTCGGGTTACTGCAGAAGAATAGATAGACGTGAAGTCAAGATGAAAGTCCAAGGGAAGACTTTGACTGCGGGAAATCCATTTTTTGACCCATGGGACTTCCCCATTTATGTTCTGCCAGGTCGGCGAAAGGCATATTATCGACCAGAGTCTAGGGTGAGCATGGGCGATCTTTTGCCAAGCCACACACACTTGACAGAGGATATATGTCGAGTTAACGATATCCCAATTGACCTGCCGTGCAAGCTCAAAGATTTCGCAAAGGATCTCTGGGGGAATTCGACGAATAGGTGAGAGAACGTTGCGGTATGATGCAATCTCGGCGAGTTTTGCGTCCTTTTGACGCTTTAGCTCGGAGATCTGAGCATTGAGCTCGTCCGTTCTATCTTCAAGACTCTCTATCTGAGTTTGTGCTTCGGATACTCGGGTGCGAAGGAAAGGTAGATCGTTTGGTTCAATCCATATTTGATCTTCAATGCGTTGCGACAGATAATGCGCCATGGATTAAGCTACAAGATATAGCTTAGGGCCTACTTGAAGTATTTTAGTATGCGGTTTCAACTTGGTCAGAAATCTCACCAGTGCCGAGCAAGTAGCGAGAATACTTTGTGGTGGTTCAAGAAGCGCCCAATGCGCACAGGCGCTTAATTCTTCGCAACTTCCTCGTCCCCGAAATTACGTAACCGCTAAGCTAGCTTTCTTCCCCCACCGCCGCAACCGAGACTCAGACAGACACAGCTCCTCTCTTCGGGCTTGTTCTGCTAAAGCCATGTCGCTGAATCTGGGCACTGTAACTGCCGCTGCAGCAGCGAACACACCGACTTCGTCACCAATAATACCAGAAGATGAAGAATTCTATTCTTCCTGGTCATTATTTCTAGTATGCATGCTTCTAATTCTTTCCCTGCTCACGTCATACTATCTGCAAATCAAACGTATACGTGCAGTCCATGAAACTCTGGTTTCAATTTTCGCTGGAATGGCAGTCGGTCTTATAGTCAGGCTGGCACCGGGGACCGTAATTAGGGAAATGCTGGTGAGCGCTGTGTTAGCTTTGCAGTGCAAGCAATATGGCTTATTGGAAGCCAGACGTTCAAACACACACTATTCTTCAATCTTCTTCTGCCTCCGATTATCCTAAACTCGGGATATGAGCTTAAACAGGCAAGCTTCACTTTATGTTCTCCTTCCTCCATCCAACTAAACATTGCTGTACCCAGGAAAACTTTTTCCGAAATTTCGGTTCAATCCTTATATTCGCGTTTTTTGGGACATTCATCTCCGCAGTTGGTGTGGGGTAAGCCTGACTGACCCTTTTGCGATCACAGCACTCAAATGTTACAGGACAGTGTTCTCGTGTATATTTATTCCTTCCTTGGTCTTGAATCGCTGGACTTGACGCTGCTAGAGTGCTTGACGTTTGGATCAACCCTCTCTGCAACCGATCCCGTTACTATTCTTGCTATCTTCAACCAGTACAAGGTCGACCCAAAGCTTTACACGGTTATCTTTGGTGAAAGCTTGCTCAACGATGCTGTTAGTATCGTCATGTACGAGTGAGTATGGTAGTGATGATTCCCAGTGCCTTCATCTCATCGCATGTTTTTAGAACTCTTTCACGTTTTCACGGCACGGAAATCTACATGACTTCAATCTTCCATGGAATCGGAATATTCTTGCTGTCATTTAGCGTGTCTATGGCGCTAGGGGTAGCCTTTGGACTTGCTACCTCGCTTCTCCTCAAACATTCTTCACTCAACCTCTACCCACATATCGAATCCTGTCTAGGTGGCCCTAGCAGCATACTACCTGCTACTTCTTCTCCAACGGAATGTCAATGTCAGGAATCGTATCGCTCCTGTTCTGCGGCATCACTCTCAAACATTACGCCTATCATCACCATGTCTCGCCGCACCCAACGTACAACCAAATACATCTTCGCCACTCTCGCACAGTTGTCGGAAAACTTTATCTTCATTTACCTTGGTTTAGCGCTTTTCACTAGCGCACCGACCACCGAGAAAGTGACCAACTATGTTAAACCCATCTTTATCACCATCACGACTATTGCAGTGGTGTTTACGCGGTACGCCGCAGTATTTCCTCTATCAGAGGGGATTAATTTCTTCCATAAACATGCTCGAGGGCAACGCACGGAGGAATTACCGCATTCGTATCAGATGATGTTGTTTTGGGCTGGGCTGAGAGGTGCGGTAGGTGTTGCGCTAGCGGCAGGGTTCCAAGGGAACAATGCAAACACGCTCCGCACGACGGTGTTGGTTGTCGTGGTATTGACGGTGCTGGTGTTTGGCGGAACGACGGCGAGGATGTTGGAGGTTTTGGGCATTCGGACAGGAGTGGAGGATGAAAACGCGAGTGATAGTGATGATGAGGAGGGCGGCCCGATGCTTGGTGGTGGTGGTCCTGGGAGATGGCCGATGCGACGTAGTACGTCGCTGACCGGCGGTAGATGGAGCAGATACTCTGATGAAGAGCCAAGCTACCTAACTAATGCCCAGGCATACGCTCGAGGTGCCAGCAGGATAGGCTCGCACTATTCCTCTCAGTACAACCATCACATAGCCAACGCGAGTGCCGTACCACCCATGTCGCCTCAAGTTGGGGGAATATTCTCAGCTGCCTCGTCGGATTCAGACTCGGATGCGGAGGTTCTCCCGTTGGCTTCGACCTCACATGATCCTCCGCCTCCACTTTCTCCAGGTATCGGCAACCCACCAAATAGCGCGCCGGCTACGCAAAGCACGTTTGGAGAAGATGGAAAGTGGTTCCAGGCGTTGGATGAGAGATATCTTCTTCCGTTGTTCTCGAATGCGACTGCGAGTCGGACGTTCCATGCGCGGAGGGCGAGGAGAAGTTTGGTACCGAATGGGGCATCATCGTTGGGTGGTAGTGGGATAGGGACTCCTGCGGATAGTGAAGATGAGGGAGAGGGTTTGCAGGAGGTGGAAATGGGACCTTCGGCGACGGCTGCGGGTGTGGGTGTGGGTGCTGGGAGTGATAGTAGGATGGAGAGGGGACTGGCGAGTCCGATGTTGAGGAGCTCGTCGTCTTCGGAAAGTAGATCAACATAAAGTATCTTATCCTATGTAATTTTCGCTCTCGGGGCATACATAAGTATAGTTTTCTTTCTTGTATAACTTATTCACACAAGTAGCGTATAAAAAAATAGATAGAGCTGAGATACATAGAACTCTGCGCCTTCTAAATTTGGGAGAGCACGTCATTGGATTACACGTGTGTGGTCTCGTGGTCAGAGACCCCGGAACACTCGAAAAAATAAAGAGATTTTTTACTCCGCTGTTTGCAGAGACAAAGGGCTCGAATTTGGACGGAGCATGTAGAAGCATCCTATCCTTTGGATCGCCTTGAGCTCATAACAGCCAAAACTTCATATAATCAGTCCTAAAATCCACCTTGCTCGGCCCGGGCCCGGGAAAGAACAATCTGGCGTGTCAGAGGTCTCGGCAGAAGTTCGGCTGGCGTGATATTAATAAGGAGGTCATTCGCTCCAGGCGTGATATACAACCCCCAAGTCACTGGACATACGCGCTCCTCATTGTACCTAATTTTTTTCTCATTTTATTCTTTGCTCTGATATGTTATTGCTCAGCACTTTAGGATAACCTTCAAGGCTCAACGAGAAGAGCCGTTTCCACGAATTTCCCCCTTCCTAAGCCAGGTTTGTCGTCGATTTTGGGAATAACTAGGGGATTTCGAAGCTAATTATTGTTCTATTTTTCTGCTCGATTGCAGATTTTTGACAACTTCTGACCTCGCGCAGCTGCTAGTCATAATCGAGAGAAACAGGATCTTTCGGTGAGTCCTTGATTCGAATCTCGGATTACTCCCTGTCGACTAACATTTTTCCCCTCAAACTCTTCTTAGATTCCATTCAATAATCCACCTTTAATCTTCTATCCTCCTACGATAATGGCTCCTGCTGCAACAGAAGCTCCCGTATCCCAACCACAGCCCGCAGGACCGCCTCCAGGTCAACCCGGAGTCCCCAATCTTCCCATCGACTTTCCGGCTGTACAATTCCCTTCGCTGGACCGTAATCAAATAATGCAACTCTTAACACAAATACCGGGTGTCTTCAACAAGGTAGGGAGTTTCCTTGAACGTTTTTTTTTTACCTCCCCGATATCAACCCTATCTGTCCCTTCCTTGAACTCTACTTATTCTATATTATCCCGATGTTTGTTTCTCGACCTTCTTGCTACTTCCTGTCCCTCTTCCTTCTCCCTACACGTGATCGCGATATAGACATCACGCTCATCGTCCACACCGTTCCTCATGTGACGTTCTCGAATCACTGAACTGAACTGACCGACTTACCCATTACATCTAGGGCGACCTAACGGAAGATGCCGCAAAGACTCTCTCCAACCTATCCCAGCAAGCTTCCTTCGTAGCTGCCCAACAAGCCGCCGCAGCAGCAGCAGGTCTCCCTCAACCCGGAGCACCTGGATTCCCTGGTATGCCCGAACAAGGACCTTCCTCTCATCCCAATGGACAACCAAATCTCGGTCAAATGGTCCCTGGTGCTCCTGCAGGATCACAATCAAATGATGACGACGACGGAGAGGATGGAGAGAAACCTTCAGATAACAGTGCTACACCTGCTTCTACTTCTGGCGGAAGAAGAGGTGCGAGAGGAGGTGCGGCTATGGGAAGCGATGAATGGACGAGGCAGCGGAAGGATAACCATGTATGTATTCCGCTTGGAATTCCTCTGCTATTGCTGATCCATTCATCCTTTTTCACAGAAAGAAGTTGAGCGACGTCGCCGCGGCAACATCAATGAAGGAATCAATGAGCTCGGTCGTATTGTCCCCAATGGCTCCGGCGAAAAGTCAAAAGGCGCCATCCTCTCTCGCGCCGTACAATACATCCATCATCTCAAAGAGAACGAAGCACGGAATATTGAAAAGTGGACGTTGGAGAAGCTTCTTATGGATCAGGCGATGGGTGATCTGCAGGCTCAGTTGGAGGAGATGAGGAGGTTGTGGGAGGAGGAACGGGGGGCGAGACAGAGGGCCGAGACAGAGTTGGAGGGTTTGAGAGGAGCCAAGGCGGGGACGAAGAGACCGAATGAGGAGGATAATGATGAGGAGGCGAAGAGGCAGAGAACGGAATAGATGTGCTCGTGAAGGGAGATTTTTGGACTCAGGCTGTACATACGTCGAATTGACTAGCTTTTTTTTGTCGTTTTTTTAATCTTTCTTCTTCCTTCCTTCATGTACCTTTTTTGCGATTAACCTGTACTTGTAATACTAGGGTCTTTGTTCATGTTTTCCTCTTCTACGTATAGAATGGAATGAAAACTGAAACTTTTGTAGGAAGAAGTAAACGTGCTCCCATCGTCTCACCATTAAGCAATGGCATGGTCGCAATCCTCCTCAATCCTCAGCCTGGAACAACGACGTGCCAACTTCATGGCATCATATCTATCGCAACGTCGAAGGTCTAATATGGCTTGAACCAAATGATATATTCGTCCTTCGAGATCAAGTATCTGACACGGAGATTCAGATAGAGGGTCTTGAAGACAAGATGCACGAGTTGAGGAAGGTATATGATAACTATACTATCTCAGATGGACCAAAATTTCGAGGACATTGCTACTGATGTAGCTAGCTTATAGGCCTAAAGGCTAGCGAGGATTCTTGCGTAACAACGACAGCCTGACTGCTTTAGGCCTAGCTAGCTTAGAGCATCGCTCCATGTTCGAGTTGACATCTACATCTCTGATATTGCGCAATTCATACCCATTACCCCGTCAGGAGGCACGCTACCTTCAAGGGCTTGACCAACATCCTATCTCTCTTGCCCACAACCAGGTCACTCCGAATCTTTAACCATGGATTTAATTTCAGTTTTCTCTTACGGGCATTGACTTATGGCAGGTGATACCTTTCTTCTTCCCGGAACAGCCATGATCCTCTCTCGATGGTAGCCAGATGATGCTTGTTTGGGCAGGAGAACCGGAATGGACTGGTTCGTTTACAAAAGGTGAAAACGGACGGTTCTCGCTTCAAGGACTCGAGCGAGATTGTGCAAATATCACAGCTACCTGGCTTGGTTGTGGATTTTGAAAAGGTTGAATGATTTCTTTGTTTTCGAATTTGTTTATACATACGGTCATAGCGAATGGGTAGGGACAAAGTAGGAATTTAAAAAGCTATCCTGTCTGCATTGATATGATACCGCAGAAACTAAAATAAGGCTTGGGGAGGAAACAGGATTTTCGGTAAACGATAGGAATGGAAAATACGACTCGAATTTACCAGTATGTATATAGTAACTATCGTAAAGAGCGTATCGAATGAATTGAGCGCACAAGTGTCGTAAATATCATGATTCACATACAGAAGGTGAAATCAGATGGACACGAAAGCGCAGATCGTAACATGCAAGAGAAGCAAAATAGAGTAATCTCCTTTTGCCAGCTCTGGTCCCTTTGTACTGTGAAGTGCTATCCCGCGAGAATGTATGTACGTCTAAATTTAACCCACCTTTAAAATTGATATCCCCCACAAGCACCGGGGGAAAACCGGAGAAGTTTA
>ML769535.1:115817-126550 GCA_009733575.1 Gymnopus androsaceus JB14 | reverse complement strand
GGTCTAAATTTACCCACCTTAAAATGATATCCACAAGCACCGGGAACCGAGAAGTTAAAGGATAACAAAGAAGAACAATGGCTCTTTTGAGATGATTGAATCACACTAATTCTGCGTTTTACATACAAAGAAATGAATAAGAATGGTTCTTTGTTCTTGGAAGAGCGCAAGTTACTGATGATTATGATCAATGACGAAAGAAGCGTATCCCCTCATAGTTTCGGATGGGCAGTGGCATATCGGAAAGGTATAAAGGCCACTGTATCACTTGATTTTCTTTACCACCCCGAGAACTATATCACCCACCACAGGTAATGTTTCTTGGGGAAGTATTTACTGATGACTAAAACTAATTTTTCGCCTACGTTCAAGTAATGAATAGCACTTCCCGTTTCAACGACTTGGACTTGGACGACTTGGACTCGGAAGATTACGACAGCATCTGCCCCATCCCCTTCTTCATTCATCTCATCCAGAAGACCATCGACAAGCTTGACCAATTCCCCGATCGCCTTAGTGCTATAAAAGTTACCTTTGAAGCTCACCTTGCTTCTGCTGAACGGGAGATTAAAGCGGTCGGTTCCGCCGTTGACATCAGTGATTATTATCTGAGCGCGCGGGGCTCTGGGATCGCAGAAGAGGACTTCGAGTCGGCTCTCGAAGCCTCCACAAACACGAAAGAGGCACTTTCCCAGCTCGAAAACGCCCTTACCGAAATTCGTACCGACCTCCTTTCCAAGCTCAACGTATTGGAAGAGGAATTCATCCCCAACCCAAGGTGGATGGCGCTCCGAAATACAACTATCGGTGCTGAAGTTGATGAAAGTCCAGAGTTTAACAAGGCATTTGGTCGCTTATGGAACGATATTTCGGACATTCACGACAAACTCGATGGTCAGATCCGCGGAAAGTTTGAGTTTGACGATGAATTCTGGCGATACATTGTTGATTTATCGGCAGTAGCTGACGATATCGAGATGCAGGTAAAGGACGATGATGTGGTTGGTATAATTAGAAGTGACTTGGAGAATTCTTTTGAGTGCCCTTCGTGTGCGCATGTGTTTAATATACCCACGGAGGCGCAAGTGAAGAAGATTATGGAGAAAGCGATAAAGGACTTGGACGTATGTCAGGAAAAGAGGAAAGAAATATCGGATGGTGATAGTGTTGAATGATATGTACGGAAGCATTGAATGGTGAAGATCATGGATGTCCCATTTGTAGGTTTAACGTTGCTTTAGATCATTGATTATATACAGTAGCAGTCCGAGTCTTGAGATTGAGTGAGCTTGGCTCGTACCGTAGGAGCTGGCACGGATTATCCATACTTCCATCCGAACTGAACTTCTGCAATTTCAGCCCAAAAGCAGAAAGGAATTTGAGGCGGCGAGAGGAAAACCTTCAAGAAGATTTTTTGTGCATGTTCAAGCCCATCGAAGTTAAGAGTTTCTCCAGAGGAGATAGATGTGTTTAGAACAAAGCTTTAGATCCTATTAGGAAAAGTCCAGAACTTTCCAACTCGGAGTTTTTTGGGTCCCGGGCCGATACATCTTGAACAACGACTGCCAGCTGGCAATACTTTTTGGCCAATATCTCGTAGGCTCCTTTAGGTCCAATCTATGGCGCAGTATCTATCACAACGCATTGAAGATCCACTATGGCTTGGACCAAAGGAAAAAAAAAAAAAAAAGAGACGAAAGAATCCCCGGTTTTCCCCCTACCGGGATTTTTGGAAGTTCATAAGAAAAATATGCGCTTTGCAATCACCCTTCACTTCCCATCTCACAATGGTATTGAATGCATGGTGCGTTTCTTATACCTCTTGGGTGGATGTTTGAATTCTGACCTGCTCCATATAAGACAACTTCCAGAATGGGAAGTAACGTCCCTTACTCATGTTGAAGGACTTTCTTGTAACCCCCCCTTTTTTTGTGCACCATAGCGCTTGGATTAATCCGCCCTTCCTTTGCCTACTTTGGAAGATTCCTTTCTAATTAACCGGCCTCTCTCATTGATAGAATCGTTGACCTAAGCAACTTGAACTATGATTCTTTTGGTCTGTCATTATCTTTCAGCGCTCAACAGTCATCGTCACGGAATTTGGTTTTGGGAGCTGTGCTTTTAAACGTACGCGACGATCCTCTCTATCCCTGCTAGATTTTGTCTTAGAACATTCTCCAGATTCATTCGAGTGCTGTAGATCCCATTCTACCCATCGTAATCATCCTCAGCGTCACTGTTTCTCCACCCCGGCCTTCCTCATCATTGATATATACATTTCCAGTAACAATGGGTTTCATGTTTGCTAGTCTTGCTCTGGTCTAGTTCTCATGGCCCCGCTACTCGTAGTATCCGATCTTGCTTTGTTCTTCCACATTCTTATCGCCATTACAGGGAAACAAACTAGTCAAGCGGTATCTGTTCGCTGTAGTTGCTCAATTTCAAACACAATTTACATGTATCTCGCTGTAAGTAGCCAGATGATGCTTTGACTTGACGAGTGACCAACTTCGACTTTCAGCTGCGATAACTTTATATATCTTCTCCGCTCGTTCTGTCTATCACCGTCCGGACGCTGGAGAATTAAAAACTTTCTGCACTGGCTACGCTGTGATTGCTGTATTCGTCTGCTTCCTCGCGCCATTTGCCCTTATGGGTCAAATACAGCGCTGCTATCGCGTTTTGTTTCCTTTCACTCGGGGACTCTAATTCACGCCTACTGGGCCGGAATGCATGGACTCTAAGCCCTGCTGCTTGACCAGTGTTCTTTTGAGATGTTTCGTACATCTTTTTCAATGATTCGTTCCTGCATTGGACCATTTTAGAATGGCGAAGAACACTGGGAGTGGGTCCCTAATAATTCTCCCTGGCGGGAGTGGTTCAGAGATGTGGGAGAGGAGAGGGCCGTGTTTGGAGAGTCACTTCTCTCTGGGTGCTCCTCCAACATCATGCTTTGCATACGATCAAAAGATTGCATGGTGATTCGAGTGGCTAAAGACGCCTACCATCGGCACCGCCGCCGCTGCTTTCTCATCCCAGGTTCCAAGATGAGAATCACAAACGGGAAAGAAGCCTCTTACACTTGCCTACGCAGTGCCCACAAACTCATATAAGTCGCTCCCATTGCCACTGTCGCAACGGTGCGGCCTAGTGGGCGTGCTTCTGCAGTCGACGAAAGCAGGAGGAGAGGATAGCGCACTTACCGAGTGGTCCGAAAGATGAACTTGCTACTTTGAACTCCCAGTGTCCGTAATCGCGCTCGAATAAAACATCATCATCCGTTTGGCTCATATCTGCTGACAGCTATATCGTTCTGCCCCCACTCGTTTACTGAAGCTATGATCAATAACGTCCTAATTCGCGACACATAAAGCGGAAATGCACTCAGAACCCAGCAGAGTCCTCCAATCGCTGTTTTACTCCTGCTCACATTTCCCGGACCGTCTGGATCCTCGAACCCCGATCGCTTTCATATCATCTCCGACCCCCAGCAATGATCCGCAATCTCGTCGTCTGAGTCTTGTATCCGCACGCACAGCGGCTGCATCCCCCATCGGCGTGCAGCTGCCTCATGGACGTATTTTTTCGAGTGATTCATCCATTCTGGAGTTGATTGAAAACTCTTCAACACCCCGACGAATTGGATTCTGATTCTTCTTGATTCGCTAAATGGTGCTGCGGTCATCACTGAGGTGGATTGAGCTCAAGAGCGTTGCACCGAAGCGTGCTCCGAGATCATTTGGTTCGTCGAAGAGGGCCTAGCGTAACTTGAGAATCGGTGCCTTTCCTTGAATTTTAGGCGCGGTTTCCCTTGAAGAGAGTTGCAACGTCTTCTGAGGACTCCGTCGCTGCTTCCAACGTACTCTGGTGAAGGTAATGAGGCTGCAAGCCATCTCTCGAGTGAGCATATCAAGAATCATAACGTTGACGTTCGGAGAGATTAGAAAGATGACAGCTCTCCAGTTGTTTCGCTCAGCATGACATTCTCGTTTGGCATAAGTTTAATTGGAAGCGCGAAAGAGCTCAATGGAAATCTTTGGGTTGGAGAATATTTACTTCTTCAGTGCGGTCTTGCCCACTTTCCACTCTGGCCTACGTGGTCTGTTAATATCGATTGGAATTTGAACCCAATGCTATTACCCAAGCCAATAGAAGTAACTTCACAGGTCGTTCTCTTTTCTTTTTCTCTTCCTTTTTCCCTTCGAGTTGCCTATCCGACTCTCTTGCTGAACATCCTTTGAGCTGAGCGCAGAGCAACGCAGACAGAACGGGACCTTATCCTCAAGCCTCTGCCTCTGCATACTCCTCTCCTCCGCTCGTTCTTGGGCAGTCCTCATTTGGGTGGAGGCGCTATGGCTAGCCGGTTAGGGGTCCAATGTCCTGCGGTATTCATCGGAAAGGCATGGACACAAGTCGGAAAAGTGTCAAGCGATTTTTCCATTCATTATATGCATGAAATACACGAGAGACCATCAAATCCACTGCCTCCTCATATCAGGTACCGGAGCAACGCGCTCATTCGGCCAGACCTCCGGCCTGCGGTGATTCGCATCTTTCTCCCTGTGCGCCACATACATTCTCTTCTTCGAAAGGAATGCAGCTACGGTGCCAAATCCTACACCTATCATCATAATAGTATCAAATTAATACTGAAATAGCGTATTAGTCTGAAATGACGATCTCCTGTCCACAATTCTGTGCTTTTGAGGTCCGACATCCTTCAAATCCAATACATTGAAAACGAGAAACAGTCCGAAGACCGTTTTCTTTGCTAGACCTAAACGGTTCAGTCCTAGACGGGTCCATGAAAGGGGTTCGGGAAGCCCTGTGACTCTGTGAGACGACGCATACTCGTCGAATGGTTATCTTTCCGACTTCCGTCGAGCTCGAGGAATTCTCCGCGGAGTACTGCGACACTCATGCATAAATTCTGTACATTCTCTAGATGAATACATTGCAGTTGGGTGGCGTTTTGGGTCAAAGATGTGCCTTCTCACAGAAGTAACTTCAACCATGTTAATATTCTTATCGCATGCTCGTGCGGATTTTCTGCATTTGATATTATGGCATCGCGGCTCCTTTATGGATTCCAAGACAGATAAGAAGAAAATACAAAGATAAGATACATTGGGCCGAGTGGAACAAAAAAATACCAGAAAAAACGCGCGCTTTGAGGGGATTAGGATTCTAAAGGAACAATCTATGTATGTTGTTACGAATTGGATACGTTTATTTACCGTCGAATAGCTCGGGGTTTGCGCATCAGTCTCCACTTCTTAGATGAGCTTCTAGCCCTCGGCTGTGATCCTCCACGAACTCGTCCCAACTTGGTAAGCAACGAGATATTGGCATCCCAACGACTTCTTCGGTCCTTTTTTTCCTTCCATCCTCCCATCATGTTCTATCCGTCGTTGCCAGACGTCTCTCGAAAGTCAAAAATGTTCATCCCATCTGAAACGCCTAAACTAGACTCGAATGGTCTGGTGACGATTAAGTCTTGCAGGTCAGCAACTCGCCAACAAGGGGCCAGTTCGCGACCGATTTCCGCTGCAAGAATACCAAGCGGAGCGTAGCAGGTTTAGTAGTAGCAGTTTTCGGGCCCGACTGTCCGACTCGTACGTGTTCTGGAGTCGTAAATTAAAGTGGCTTCAGCACTGGAAAATTTTTGAATGCATCTGCATACACTTACTTCACTTAATTCATTCATTGTAAGTTAGAACAATCTCTTACAATTTTGCTTGCGTCGCGCAGCCCGACGGATCCGTAGGAAGTCTTCGCCACTGGGAAGGACGGAACAATGTCTGGATCAGTATGCTGTTACTGTCCAGCGTCAGGTCGCTTTCATCCAGGCATTCAACTACCTTCAAGAATCCCCGGGCTTGATCCCGAGCTTGGATGGAAGCAGAGCATCGATTATGGGGGCGGAAAATGTCCTTAACCCTCCAGTCAAGCTCCGGAAAGTGCACTGTGGGGTAGAGATGGTCGGAAGCAAAAGACACTAGCAGTCAGTCACCGTAAGCAGAAAAGTCACAGAAGCTTTTTCAGTGCGACAAAGATGAAACTAGCACGAACATCTTGCGGTGTTCTTGCAACTAATATTTACAGGGGCCCCAGAGCCTCTGAGAACGGTCCCGCCTACGCAAAAAGTATTGGTCAAATAGTTCCCCGAGACCTAGAACAACGGAGGGCTGCAAAATTGAAAGTGCCATACATCTTCTAAAACATTCAAGTCCCGAGATTTCACGTTTCCGGACGAAATAGTACTATATGGTCCGCACTTGAGATCCGAAATGTTGTTGTTGAGCGCCACATCCAATGCAAAATCAGCCTGTTCTCGTTCCATTCGTCGCAACTCCAACTGGGAGAACGGCAACGAACTTGCCCCAGGCTAGCACCGTACCTAAGTAATTTAAGAATTTGCAATCTTCCTAAGACATGACTCGATATAACTCTGCCGTCCGATTTCAACGTTCGACGAGAGGGGCAGCATTGTATAGCCCTGTCCTGTCCATAACATTCAACATGAGGAACTCATGGTCAAATAAAATCCCCGAAAAAAAGCACTGACCAGCGCACTGGCAACGCTTATTCATAATGATTCTGATTTTTATCGATACCCGGTGCAGAAGCTAAACCTGACGGCATTCCTGTAAAGGTATTGAATGACAGAGGCCGCAAGTCATCAGACGGCTCTTTGAGTACAGCACTTACGCGGGTGTGTTGTACGATTCACACTGGGACGATCTTCCTGGGAGTGAATCTGAACTCCGGATGCACGTGGTTACGTGTAATATCTGCTGAACGATTTCAAATAGACATTCAAGTAGTACAAAGCATTGGAAGACTTCAGAAAATAAAAAACCGTAGCGGAAGCGAAGGAAGAGCGTTTTTTCAGTTACTACTGGCCGATAGTCCTTGCCAATCGAGAGTTTCGCTTACTCTACATGGTTGCAGCAAAACGCCTAACGCCTACCTTAGCGCCAAGGTCATTTAAATCTCTAGATATTGGCAATGTCATGCGTGGTAAGTTCCATAACATAGGCGTGGCCCAATACGACCAATAGCTTCAGATGATGTGGAAGATGAGAAAATGAGGGACCGTAAAGAATTTACAATCGAAACTGAGTGTGCGCGATAGGTCTACTCCGTCTTGTAGCTCTTAGGGTCGGAACACAGTGAGTACGAATCCTTCCGAAACTCATGAACGAAAGGAACTCCATTGAGCAATATGAAAATGCGTACAAGAATCAGCGACGCCACCATCGCACGGATCTGAGTGCACCCGGTATAAAACAGCGATTCAGGTCTTCGAGGCTGAGAACCAAACTCAGACAGGATTCCGTCCAGCCTGTTCGAATTACTTCTCCCCATAGTTTGAATAAGGCAGAAATTTAGCGGCTCTCTTCGAGAAGATAATGTGCCAGATAATGATGCACCCATTACAAACGCTACACACGAAAACTTGAAGGAAAACTTTACATACACCGAGCTTCTCCTTTTCAGCACGAAAACAATGAAATAATATCAGAAGGCAAACTTTTCTAGGTTACTGGTAGCGGTTCAGTCAGCAGATATCTGGTATAAAGATGGAGATTTAGATAATCAGTTTACGAGTAGGTTACTGAAGGAGGAGAATTAAGCTTGCCGTAGATTACCTAGGTGTGCGCTTTACCTCAATCAAAGATCGAGTTGTCTCTTCCTGACTGAAACCAGTAGCCGGGATCAAAGTCCTAGTAGCGGAGCATAGTGACAATTGGGTAGCAGCGGACGTAGTTCGAGTCTAATCTAGATCTCTTCCAATGGCCAATTGACATCAACTTTATCGTGCAACCAGATCCCCCCAATGCTATCTGCGTCCCAGATTGTTTAGACAAGTTTAGGCCAAAGAGGACCAGAGCGAGGTTGAAACCCCCAGAACCAACCGATCTCCAGTATTTGCAACCTGCCCGAAACACCACGGCGACAACCTAGTGTTCCAAGGAATACTGGTTCATTTCGGAATGGCGTAGACATCACGACGTCGGTGCAGTACGAGAAATTTTTTAGAAGCACGTTCCGGAGGTACGTGTCCGGATTGGATGTCAAGATCTTCCTGTATATCTCAATGACTGCGGCCGACACGATCCCGTAGAGCAGTACAAAAAAGCGAGCATGACACCAAAGATCAGTTTTCAGCAACCTCTAAGACGACTCGACTGATACTAAGAGAACAGCCGCTTCTGATACACCGAAAAGCACAAATATGAATTACCCAAAAAAAAGAATAGAAAACAAATACAGATCGGAAGCATAATATAGCAATTAATAAGCAAAATCCTTCAACCAAGCTTCAGAAAGGAATATTACATATCGACTAACAGATCTAGAAATAGTTATAAATAGTTACACGCACTACCAATTGAAAAGGAGAAGCTCCCGAAGCATCTGTCAGACACCAGACGCCATGAGTAGTTTAGCTGTTCTTGTATTCGTGGCTCCGCTTTGTAGATTAGGAAGAATCCCAGGGAGCTTGCGAGACATCGGAAAGTTACAATGAGCAAAAATGAAACAATAGGGAGCTCGAACGAATGCTATCAAATTAATGATAACGGTTACCAAAACAGAAGCTATGAGGAAGCTATCATATCAGAAGCCATATATATCAGAGAAAAGATAAAAATAATAGATACAAAGATGTAAAGAGATCACATGCTTGATTCGCACTCTCAATAATCCAGGCATCGCAATTCCAAGATCCCATAGTAAAAATATATACCTCCCTACAGGCTGCTAATATCAGCAATGCTAGCACATCATGAAACTGTAAAAAATAGTCATGGAACATCGGTAACATTCCCGTAAAAAAACCAATCATGCGATCTCCAGACAATAGAGATAGAACACATAAAGAAATAATACCAAAACAAATACTGATAACCATGCGAGTATATATAAACTTATTCAAGATAATAATAATAATAAAACAAACTAGAGATAATACAAAACAATTTTATCACTAAGCCGTATTGAACATAATGTCATAAATGAAAATAAAAAAAGACGATAACAGAAGCACAGAGATAGTACCATTCCATAAAAATCCAAATCCACAACATAAGCCAGAGTAGCAATAGCGATAAATTTGTGCAAAATATTTTCGTAAATAGAAGTACCTTGAAGACGGACACAAGTCATAAATTTCACCATCTGACAACGAACTAAAAGTCCAAAATATCAGGCCTACCTATCATCCATAAGCACCAATACATATGGACCACCCATACAAGAGAGAAAGGAAAATAAATGGCTAGTATAATAGACATAAGAAGAGATAACATAAAACAGAAAAGCCGATCCAGCTCCCAATCAGATAGAGACTATATATAGAGAGAAGAAGACATAAAAATCAGCAACAATCAATAAAAAAGTCAATGCCCGTAAGAGAAAACTGAAATAAATCTATGGTTAAAGATTCAGGAGTGACCAATGCTTAGTGAGGCAAGAGAGATAACATAAAAATAAAGTTAGCGAATATAAAGCCGCATTAACCCGGTTATCAGGCAAAGAAACATATACCATCTTACCGAGAGCGGATTCAAAAAAAAGCGCAAATAGACAAGTGACATGGTCGAAGACGACCAACTCAACATGTGAGAGGATGCTTTAGGTTAGCACACTGTGGAAATGTCCTTGAAACTTTGTGTCCGTCTGAGAGATAATTAAATGTTCGAGGAGCAGGTGTATTAAGACAGCAAAGGAGTTACAGTCGCAATTACCCTAATGACAAGCAGACCTGAAGCGACTTTAATGCAGGTAAAGATACTAGAGAGTTGGTGCTTAATCCACACAATTATCTAGGTTTCCGGGAAGGGCTGACAAGGTTTTTTGCACCGATTGCAATATGTCCGCGCTAGGAATCCTGTTTTTGTATGTCGTAATCGTGTGCATCCAATTGTTAATGAGGTCAACTGTTCCACAGGGATGGCTAAGTTTTGGGAATGGACCTTCATCGGAGGCAGGACTTCTTATAATGCTAAGCATTCGTAACTTAGACGCTCCTAAGGAGCACCTCCATTTTATTCTTGGTGACGGGCAATTTGAGCGAGCGAGACATGGACCGCTTCCTAGTAATGGGCAGAGAAGAGCATGGCAGTGTGAAAATGGGAAGAAAGGTCGATAAAGGCGCGCAGAGGTCGAGCAAACGGATCTGGTGGCAGCAATCCACCATGTAGGCCAACGATTCGGGTTTATTGTTGTGCGGCACAGCAGGGTAACTATCCGTGAAGTCAAAATGAAAGTCCAAGGGAGTACTTTTGGCTGCGAGAATCCATCTTTTGACCCACCGGCTTTCCCCTTAAACATATGCGGGTGCTCGTCTAGCGAAAGGTATAATGCTGACCAGAGCCGAGGTGAGCATAGGCGATCTTTTGCCAAGCGACACCACATTTGACAAAGGATATATGTCGAGCGGAACGATATACCCAAGCGACCTGCCGTGCGAGTTCCAAAGGATTTCGCAACAGAATCTCCGGTGGAGAGTCGACGGATAGGTAGGAGAAACATTTCGGAGGGAAGCAATCTCCAACGAGCTTTGCGTCTTTTTGGACGCAACAATGAGGAGATTTGGCTTCATGGCCTCTGAAGCTCCTGATTCTTGAGCTTCGATATACCCTCCTCAACTCGTGCATCTTATCTTCAAGACCCTTTATCTGACATCTCCGTGTCAGATACTCGACCTCGAAGGTGGGATACTG
>ML769535.1:40311-115792 GCA_009733575.1 Gymnopus androsaceus JB14 | reverse complement strand
TTGCCTTATGTAGCGCAGCTACAAAGGTGTTTCAAGGAGTATTAACGGAACGAAAGACTCATGTCGAGTCAATCAATGACGTCACTATCGTAAGCGTCAGATCCTTTCAACACTCCCCCTCGCTAAGAGTAGTGATAGGGAATTAAGCTTTAAGGACTTAGAACCACGTTCTAGTTTTTGATATGACTTAGCGTACGGTCATCGAAGATTTATCAAAGAAATGTAATGCCAAGAAGATCTTGGAATTTCTTGAATTTAATTAACGCAAGATTCTTTGTCAGAATATCTGCAATGTTATCTTCTGTTCGAACATAGAATAGTTCGACATGTCTTATTTTCAATTTTTTCCCGAATATAGTGGAAGCGAATATCAATGTGTTTCGTTCTTCGCTCTTGAATTGGATTAGAAGCGAGGAAGATCGAACCTTGATTATCACCACATAATGGTAATGATTGAATAGGAATTCCGATCTCATTGAATAAAGATCGAAGCCACTCGAGTTGTCAACAGGAGTCTGACAATGCCATGTATTCGGCTTCAGTGGATGAGAGTGCAACAGTTTTCTGTTTATGGGAAACCCAACAGATTGGAGCAGCGGCCAATTGTATGATCATCCCAGTATGGGATTTTCGATCATCTGTATCAGAGGCCCAATCTGAATCACAGTATGCCATAAATCCTTCATCAGAGTTACCGTCAAAAACTATTTCATATTTCTGAGTATACATTAAGTAACGGATTATGTGAAGCGCTTTGTTTAGGTGATCCGGACTTGGATTGGCTGAGTATTGACTCATTTTTATGACAGCGAAATCGATGTCAGGGCGTGTGCCAAGCATTAGATATAGTAAAGATCCAATGACTTGTTGAAACTTCTGTCGGAGTTTCTGATTGACTTTTCCATCGTTTTCACGAGGATTCCATGAAGAAGGTAATGGGGCAGTGTGAGTGTCTTTAAAGTTTGACATCCCAAATCGTTTAATGATTTTATTGAGATAGTCACGTTGATCAAGGATCAACTTCTTTTTAGATCGGTCTCGTTTAATGCGCATTCCTAGGAACTCTTTAGGTTCACCAAGATCGCGACATTCCCATGTTTTCATGAATTGCTCTTTTTTCTTCATTACCAGGGATTTGTCAGATCCCATGAAGAGAGTGTCGTCTACATATACAATGGCAATTACGGTTTTGCCTTTTTCTTTGAAGGTGTATACACCACCATCTGAACTAGTGCGTTTGAATCCCAGTTTACCCATGGATCAATTCATTTCTTTCCACCAGGATAAGCCACTTTGTTTCAGACCGTATAATGAGCGATGTAACCTCCAAACCTTGGTTTTGTCCTTAACGAAACCTTCGGGTTGTTCCATATAGATCTCTTCATCAAGCTTGCTGTACAAATAAGCCTGTTTGACGTCTAAAGCCTGGATTTCCCAGTCTTCTAAAGCGAGAAGAGTTCTAACAGTTTCAAATCGCGCAACTGGCAAAAACAACTTGTTATAATCGATACCAAATTGTTGTGAAAAGCCTTTAGCGACAAGTCGGGCTTTGTAGCGACCGTCTTTCTTTTTATTAAAGACCCAACAACATTTGATTGGTTTACGACCGTGAGGGATTTTGACTTCCTCAAATACTTTGCGTTTGCGAAGTCCGTCCAGTTCTTCTTTACATGCATGATCCCATTTTGCCTGTTCATCAGCAGGAAGATGCCGATAATGCCGAGTAGAACTCCAGGTGTCAGGTGTACTTGAAAGGAAATTTTTAAGTTCCATTTCGTAAGTAAAGGGAATCAATTGCGAAAGTAAGAAGTTCTGTAATTCTACTCCCCCTTCCTGAACTATACGAGAGAAGTTAATCTCTTCAAACCATGGTTCTTCCTGTTCACCATCATCATGATCTTCATCTTCCCGAATGGGAGATGCCGGTGGAGTGTCAAGATCTATAGGAGATGCATGACAATCGGGATCAATGATAGGTTGTGTACTTGTACTAGGCTCGTTTGGTTTAGGAACATTGACACGAACTTGACGTTTTTCTTCGACCTTTTTATTTCGGTCTACTTTTTGTCTAGTATGAGTGTCATTAAGAGTATTCTCTTTGACCTTTTGAGCTTGTCGTTTCCAAGTAGAAGCCTTGCGAATATTTTCGCGAGTGGTAGGAATTAAACCAGGATGAATAGGAGCAGTTCGGGTGCGGACAGGATTTTTACTTTTCCATTCAGCAATAGCTTCCGGGTCGTACCAATTAGGTTTAGGTGGGACCGGTGGAGGCTGTTCGTGAGGAATTTCATTATCATGAGGGGTAGGAGAACGTGGACGTTCCGGACTAGTTTCTCGTGATGTGCGCCGAGATGTGGGTGCATTTGTATAAATGTCATCGGCATCATCCGGATCATTGTCAAAATTTCCTGGCTGTACAGGAGAATGATCTGGTTCATCAGGAGAAGTAAATGGGATATGACTAGGATCATAAGGATCATTGTCATCTGAAGATCCATTATCAGCAGGATCATCAGTTGGTCGTGTTGGGGGTTTATCACTTGGTATGATAGGACTAGGTTTATTGGAGGGTTTATGACTCTTGTCAGAATCACAGCAGCGTGGAAACCAATCTTCAATAAAGCGAGCTTGAGCACCATAGTATAGTGCATTATTACTACGCATGAAGATATATCCTTTGCTTCCTGTGTCGTAACCTATGAAAATCATTGCTTCGGAATGCGGAGATAATTTATTCTTCCGTTGTGCACGTGGAATGAACACGTATGCACCACAACCAAATGTTCTGAAATAAGAAACATCCGGTTTGTTCCATAAGAAGATTTCAATAGGTGTTTTCCAATTCAATCAACGGATCAGAGTGCAGTTGTATACATGCATAGATGTGGAATATGAAAATTCCCACCAAGAATCAGGGCAGCAAGCGTGGTGTCGCATAGCTTCTGATTTATCTATTAGAGTGCGATGTATGTGTTCAGCGCGACCGTTCTGTTGATGAACATGAGGTTCAGATTTATTGACCTCGATACCTTCTGTTTTGAGATAATTGATAAATTGATCCGATAAGAATTCTCCCCCTCGATCAATACGTATCTTTTTGATTTTACGTCCGGTTTGCTTTTCGGCCCATGCTTTAAATTGATTAAAAGCGAGGAAAGCTTCGGACTTAAGACATAGTTTGACTGAGTAAGCGTAAGACAAACAATCATCCAAGAATGTGACAATATATTTATATTTATGATAAGACTGAATCAGTAATTCGGTCAAATCAAAGTGCACAAGTTCTAGAGGATGTTTGGCACGTTTAGATGAAGAGGGGTATGATTTCTGTGGTTCTTTACCAATAACACAACCTTTACAGATGTGTTTTTCAGTAGGAGTAGGTATCTTAGGAAGACCTTTGACGTTAGCAGGAGCATGTTTAAGGATCTCATTGCCTGGATGGGCAAATCGGTTATGCCACAAGTCGTAATCGATGGAAACCATATTGAATATTTGTGCTTCAGGGTTCAACACGTCAGCGTGAAGCCAGTGGAGCGAATCACCGGTATTATACGGTTTTCCAGTCATAATGATTTTACGATTTGACTTATTGCGTATCTGACTTTGATCTCCATTAATGACTGTATAGCAGCCATTTTTATTTAATTGACCAATTGAAATAAGGCAATGTGGGCTATCGGGCTGGTAATACACTGGGTGTAACTTAGTCGTGTGGGTAACACCTGTTCCATTTTCATGACGAATATATACAGTTCCAGCGCCAAGTACATGTGAACGAGATTTCTTATCTGCAGATACAAGTGGAATAGGATTTCTCCATTCCTTGTAATCAGCAAAATCTTCGATATTCGGAGTAAAATGGTGTGAAGCGCCAGAATCAAGTAACCAAGATATGTCATACATTGTTGCTTGTATTCTTACATTATTCTCAGGGAGTTCCTTACTCTCAGTAATTGCATGCATAAAATTTATATATTTTGCCTCATCAAGAGGCTCAGGCGTAAGTACAGAATCAAATAAATAAGAACTAGTTGCATGGTACAAATGTTCATGCAAAGTATCGTTATTTATAGTAGAAGCTCTGTTTAGCCGATGCAATGAATTAGAGATTTTCTTTTTAAGGAAATTAAAAGGGACTTGCCAGTAAGAAGTACGTTCATTGCCAGATCCGTACATTTCCTCGTCGTAATTGTCGATTCTGGCAAAGCCATCATCGATTTGAGTTTGAGCCCAATCAGGCGGCAACTCTTGTTCCTCTATCTTCATATCTCTGAGGAGAGGATCAAGTTTGCCCGTGTAAGGGTCAATATCCTTAAGAGGATCGGCGGAGGATGAGAAAGAGGCGAAGTTAGCAACCGGGAGCGGATTGTCGGTGGAAGCCTCATTTGCGTGGGGTTTGCCTTTGCCTTTCCATTTCTTCTTCTGATTGCCTTTATCGTTGTTGCCGCTATTGCCACTGGAGGAAGAAGCCTGTTGGTTTGAACCAGATGCATCAGCATTTTGCTTCTGCTTCTTTTGTTTCGACCAGGAGTTCTTCGACTTACGCTTCTTGTTCACCGTGGAAAGGCGAGAAGCGAGCGATGTGGCATTAGAGCGGCGACGATTGTATTCATCCTGAATCTTGGGGATGATGGCAGCTAAAGTGAGATTTGTGCCAGTATGTTGGCTCAACATTGTCATTGCTAAACCATCCCAAGCACGAGGAAGTGCGGCAAGAAGAACCATGGCTTTGACAGGTTCTGACAAGGTGAGACCTGAGGCATCAAGGCGGCCAAAGATCAAAGTGAGAGTGGCGATCGGCATAGCCGGATCGGAGTTCTCAGCAATCTCAAAACCAATGGCCTCTTGGAAGATTCCAAAGAGTCCAGCGGCGCCAGGAGTACCATAGGTGGTCTCTAGTTGTTGCCAGGTCAGCCTAGCAGTGGCCTTGATTGCCGTTTGCCTAATGTGGTTAGGCAAGCGGAGAGAGATGGCACCGATAGCGGCACCGTCGTTCTCATCCCAGGCATCAAGAGCATCCTGATTGGTAGCAGGACTGCCAGTAGGAGACGGGCAAACCTTAGTGCCAGAGGCATGTCCAAAAAGTTTTTGGACTTGAAGGTAGGCCTTCATTCCAGACAACCAATCATTGTAGTTGGAACCGTCGAAGAGGGGAACAGCGTTAATTGCAGAGGTAGAAGACATTGTGATTCTGGTTATGAACTTGTCAGTAACGATCAATTAAGATGTTTGACATGTCCAAGATTATGAATCTCAGATTCACTTGACTTTGGTGATTACCCATTTAGACTTTGTTGTGGTGTGATCGCAGTTTGTTAATATCCATCCATTTTTCCATCTCTGATTGGGTCATACACATCCCGCATCAGCAAGTTTGAACTAAAACTATATACAAAAACCATATGCCAAGAGAAAACCGTTTGAATTGTCATGACTCATGTTTTCTTTACCAGTAGAATCAATTAAGATTCAAGGTTCAGAAAGCGAGCATTCAGACCTAATAGGTGTTTAAGGGACTTAAGGCAATATGGGGGAATACTACAGTAGGAGGCCAAGAAACCCTCACATGTTCGCAATTGCCCAGCCTACGCGCATATGCTTTTGATTATTCACATAGCGGCAGAAGACTACCTGGGAGCAGGAATCGGCCCGCAAACAGCCCTAAGTGAATAGGAACTGCCAAAAGTTCGTTCAACGTGGAGTGCCTGTGTATATACAGTGTAGGTAATAGTTAGTTCAATTGAAGAAGCCTTATATATTTTAGGCTCTTCCGGAAAAAGAGGTAACAAAGCGAATCAATGATTACCATTTACACCCAAACCCGAAGCCACTTAATCATCGTGCCTAATGTCTACAAGGTAGGACCAGATGAGTTCGTTAACGCGATCAACCATTTGTCAAAGACGCAATGGTGTAACGACCTTCGTCGAGCAAATCCGGGCCCATAACCTGTTGAAGCAGACATATGATCAACAAATGGTGAGATCCATTACTCACCTGGTTATGTAGCAAGTAGACTGGTCTGGAGGACTAGTTGGAGAGCGAAGAGTTCTTGTATAGACAAGTAGTAGTACAACTGAGTGTGCTAAAGAGTACGGATACTAAGTACAGTATTTATACTAAGTATGACTACAACTATACAGTATCATAGTAAGGTGGCTTAGGGCATAGGGTACGATCATAATGGTTCAACAGCATGTAAGTACAATGTGTGATCGAGTAATTACGACTACGTTCGACTACTAATGTATTGAACAGTTCATATGCTTCATAAGCGTATGTATCATATTTATAGCAATAGCGAATAGCATAATTACAGCGTCTAGCATGCTTATTGAGCAAATACAAAGACAGTGCTGTTGCCTTATGTAGCGCAGCTACAAAGGTGTTTCAAGGAGTATTAACGGAACGAAAGACTCATGTCGAGTCAATCAATGACGTCACTATCGTAAGCATCAGATCCTTTCAACATGAACCAAATGGTATATTCGTCCTTCGAGATCAAGTATCTGACACGGAGATTCAGATAGAGGGTCTTGAAGACAAGGTGCACGAGTTGAGGAAGGTATATGATAACTATACTATCTCAGATGGACCAAAATTTCGAGGACATTGCTACTGATGTAGCTAGCTTATAGGCCTAAAGGCTAGTGAGGATTCTTGCGTAACAACGACAGCCTGATTGCTTTAGGCCTAGCTAGCTTAAAGCCTCGCTCCATGTTCGAGTTGACATCTCTGATATTGCGCAATTCATACCCATTTACCCGTCAGGAGCACGCTACCTTGGCTTGACCAATATCCTATCTCTCTTGCCCACAACCAGGTCACTCCGAATCTTTAACCATGTATTTAATTTCAGTTTTTTCTTACGGGCATTGACTTATGGCGGGTGATACCTTTCTTCTTCCTGGAACAGCCATGATCCTCTCTCGATGGTGGCCAGATGATGCTTGTTGGACAGGAGAACTGGATGGACTGGTTCGTTTACAAAAGGTGAAAACGGACGGTTCTCACTTCAAGGACTCGAGCGAGATTGCGCAAATATCACAGCTACCTGGCTTGGTTATGGTTTTTGAAAAGGTTGAATGATTTCTTTGTTTTCGAATTTGTCTATACATACGGTCATAGCGAATGGGTAGGGACAAAGTAGGAATTTAAAAAGCTATCCTGTCTGCAATATGATACCGCAGAAACTAAAATAAGGCTTGGGGAGGAAACAGGATTTTCGGTAAACGATAGGAATGGAAAATACGACTCGAATTCACCAGTATGTATATAGTAACTATCGTAAAGAGCGTATCGGATGAATTGAGCGCACAAGTGTCGTAAATATCATGATTCATATGTACAGCGGAGAGAGGTGGTGAAATGAGATGGACAAGAAAGCAGATCGTAACATGCAAGAGAAGCAAACTAATCTCTTTTTGCCAGCTCTGTTCCTTTGTACTCTGAAGTACTATCCCGCAAGAACATATGTACGTTTAAATTTATCCACCTTAGAATTATATCCACAAGCACCGGGAACCGAGAAGTTAAAGGATAACAAATTGTTATGGTAGTGACCAACGCCGCTAGTGGATTTGGCGCTGACTAAGCAACGGCGCTTAAAAGAAGATGGCAAATCGATTCGAAGGGATTATTTGAGGATTATAGTCAGCTAGAGCAGCAGATTTGGGACACATTGTAGGACTTAATGATAGAGCAAGATATAGGTATATAATTCTGTTATAAAAGTGAGACGAGAAGTCTGAAAGAGCGTCGAAGGTTGGTCGAAGGATGAAATTATGCCAAAATTATGCCCTAGTCTCGACGGGCGCTTAAACGTTCGTACTGTTTTCCACGGCGATTTCGATGCACCACCTACAGCTTCAACGACTTCACATCTCGACAAATTTTGGGAGAAAAAAATGTTTAGAAATGCTTTTTGAACGTTTTGTTCAAAAAAAAATTAATATGTATGGGTCATTAATACCTTTTTCTGCACCATCTAAGTACTGTTCCGAGCGGTTCCTCATAACTTTTGAGGAATTTTTTATGAACAAAACGTATAGATTGCTATTATAATCATTTTGTTCCACTGTACCTAGCTGCTAGGCAATGTGGTTACAGCCGCAGCTGGTGCATCCACTTTTTTCGAAGGTAAAGCACTGGCGCTAACTTGATTCCCACACTTTTTCTGGCAGGCGTTGGTCACTACCATAACAAAGAAGAACAATGGCTCTTTTGGGATGATTGAATCGCACTAATTCTGCGTTTTCTACAAAGAAATGAATAAGAATGGTTCTTTGTTCTTGGAAGAGCGCAAGTTACTTATGATTATGATCAGTGACCGTATCCCTCATAGTTTCAGATGGGCAGTGGCATATCGGAAAGGTATAAAAGGCCACTGTATCACTTGATTTTCTTTACCACCCCCCGAGAACTATATCACCCACCACAGGTAATGTTTCTTGGAAGTATTTACTGATGACTAAAACTAATTTTCGCCTACGTTCAAGTAATGAATAGCACTTCCCGTTTCAACGACTTGGACTTGGACGACTTGGACTCGGAAGATTACGACAGCATCTGCCCCATCCCCTTCTTCATTCATCTCATCCAGAAGACCATCGACAAGCTTGACCAATTCCCCGATCGCCTTAGTGCTATAAAAGTTACCTTTGAAGCTCACCTTGCTTCTGCTGAACGGGAGATTAAAGCGGTCGGTTCCGCCGTTGACATCAGTGATTATTATCTGAGCGCGCGGGGCTGTGGGATCGCAGAAGAGGACTTCGAGTCGGCTCTCAAAGCCTCCACCTACACGAAAGAGGCACTTTCCCAGCTCGAAAACGCCCTTACCGAAATTCGTACCGACCTCCTTTCCAAGCTCAACGTATTGGAAGAGGAATTCATCCTCAACCCAAGGTGGATGGCGCTCCGAAATACAACTATCGGTGCTGAAGTTGATGAAAATCCAGAGTTTAACAAGGCATTTGGTCACTTATGGAACGATATTTCAGACATTCACAACAAACTCGATGGTCAGATCCGCGGAAAGTTTGAGGAAGACGATGAATTTTGGCGATCCATTGTTGATTTATCGGCAGTAGCTGACGATATCGAGATGCAGGTAAAGGACGATGATGTGGTTGGTATAATTAGAAGTGACTTGGGGAATTCTTTTGAGTGCCCTTCGTGTGCGCATGTGTTTAATATACCCACGGAGGCGGTGTCCAGGTCGCACAAGGTGAAGAAGATTATGGAGAAAGCGATAAAGGACTTGGACGTATGTCAGGAAAAGAGGATAGAAATATCGGATGAGATTCATGAGATTGCGCTAGTGTTGAATGATATGTACGGAAGCATTGAATGGTGAAGATCATGGATGTCCCATTTGTAGGTTTAACGTTGCTTTAGATCATTGATTATATACAGTAGCAGTCCGAGTCTTGAGATTGAGTGAGCTTGGCTTGTACCGTAGGAGCTGGCACGGATTATACATACTTCCATCCGAACTGAACTTCTGCAATTTCAGCCCAAAGCAGAAAGGAATTTGAGGCGGCGAGAGGAAAACCTTCAAGAAGATTTTTTGTGCATATGCAAGCCCCATTAGGACCCGGAAACTACCGCCAGGCCTTGTCCGCCTCGGTGGCCTAAAATACGCTATGCTCAAATACGCTATTTCGGACAGGGACGGTCACGTGAATTGCAAAAAAAAAAAAAAAAAAAAAAAAAACCCTAAAAAATCCAGAACGCTCTGCGCAGCTTCTACAACTCTTCCAGCATCTTAAAATCTTTTCTGAGACACCTTCCGGATGGGATCCTGACTTTTAGAGCAGGTAAAGTCTTAAGGGACTTTTTTGTCACCCTCTTTTGGAACGCGCGCCATTGTTTCTTTGAACAATCATTCGAACGCATATGTAATATGCTGTGAGCCAGTCAATGCATCAGTCCCGAGATGGTACAATACATTGGCAACGGGGCATGAACGTGAAGTACGTCGCAATTCCGTTGTACGTCTTAGGCTTCGCGCATGCGTCAAGCTTGCCCAGAATCGGGCCAGAATATGGTAAAAAATTTGGTTCGGCGCTGACGCGCCGGCCTAAAGTACGCTATTCTAGGACAGGGAATCTGAGCTTCTGCCCTAAAATACGCTATAATACGCTATTCCGGACAAACCTTGGGTGTAGTTTCCGGGGTCCTGCCCCATCGAAGTTAAGAGTTTGCATTCTGAGAGCATTTAGAGTGCGATGAATGGGAAGAGAATGTCAGCAAAGGACGAATATTCGTGGCAAAATGCAGCGCTCGCGAAGAGTGGAAGACCGATGAAAAACGATGAGCACAGGCTGAGTTTCAGTTTGGATAGCGTGCTTTCCAACTCGGAGTTTTCGGTCCCGGGCCGGTACATCTTGAACAACGACTGCCAACTGGCAATACTTTTGGCCAATATCTCGTAGGCTCCTTTAGGTCCAATCTATGGCGCAGTATCTATCACAACGCATTGAAGATCCACTATGGCTTGGACCAAAGGACATATCCCACCTTCGAGGTCGAGTATCTGACACGGAGATTCAGATAAAGGGTCTTGAAGATAAGATGCACGAGTTGAGGAGGGTATACGAAGCTCAGAACCAGGAGCTTCAGAGGGCACATGAAGCTCAAATCTCCTCATTGATGCGTCAAAAAGACGCAAAGCTCGTTGAGATAGCTTCCCTCCGAAATGTTCTCTCACCTATTCGTCGACTTCCACCGGAGATTCTTTGCGAAATCTTTGAACTTGCACGGCAGGTCGATTGGGATATTGTTCGCTCGACATATATCCTTTGTCAAGTGTGTGTCGCTTGGCAAAAGATCGCCTATGCTCACCCTCGGCTCTGGTCAGCATTATACCTTTCGCTAAACGAGCACCCGCATATGTTTAAGGGAGAAGCCGTGTGGGTCAAAAGATGGATTTCTCGCAGCCAAAGTACTCCCTTGGACTTCCATTTTGACTTCACGGATAGTTACCCTGCTGTCCGCACTGCAATAACCCGAATCGTTGGCTACATGGTGGATTGCTGCCACCAGATCCGTTTGCTCGACCTCTGCGCGCCTTTATCGACCTTTCTTCCCATTTTCACACTGCCATGCTCTTCTCTGCCCATACTAGAAGCGGTCCATGTCTCGCTCGCTCAAATTGCCCGTCACCAGAATAAAATGGAGGTGCTCTTAGGAGCGTCTAAATTACGAATGCTTAGCATTATAGAAGTCCGCCTCGATGAAGGCTCCATTCTCCAAAAATTAGCCATCCCTGTGGAACAGTTGACCTCATTAACAATTGATGCACACGATTACGACATACAAAAACAGGATTCCTACGCGGGCATATTGCATCGGTGCAAAAACCTTGTCAGCCTCGAAACCAGATATGTTGGATTTAGCACCCAACTCTCTATATCTTTACCTGCATTAAAGTCGCTTCATGTCTCTTGTCATAGGGTAATTGGCGATACTGTGAACATCCTTTGCTGTCTTACTACACCTCTCCTCGAACATTTAATTATCTCTCAGACGGACCAAAGTTTCAACGACATTTCCACAGATGTGGCTAACCTAAAGCATCGCTCCATGTTCGAGTTGTCGTCTCTGACACTGCACTGTCTACGCTTTGAACCGCTCCGGAAGAGAATGTTTCTTGCCCTGAACCGGGAAAGCGGCTTAACCAACATATTATCTCTCTTTCCCACAACCAGGTCACTCCGAATCTTTGACCATAAATTTGATTTCAGTTTTCTCTTACGGGCATTGACTTATGGAGGCGATAGCTTTCTTCTTCCAAAGCTCACTGAGTTGGAGCTGGATCCGCGCTGCTGTGAGGATGGCTTTCCTTCAGCATTAACAGCCATGATCCTCTCTCGATGGTGGCCAGATGATGCTATTGGAGAAGAGGGCCGGAATGGACTAGTTCGTTTGCAGAGGGTGAAAATGGACGGTTCTCGCTTCAAGGACTCGAACGAAATTGCACAAATATCGCAGCTACCTGGCTTAGTTGTGGATTTTGAAGGAAGGACTGCGTTACTTTCGTATTCGTCTATCATATGGACATAGCAAACGGCTAGGGAAAAAGTGGGAACGCAGTAAATGTATCTTGGAAAAGTGAATACCGCAGATTTTCAGATGGGTAATCTTCAGGCTCATCTTCATGGCGGAGACGCAGAGGTTACGGGAAGTACCGAGTTCCAGACAGCATGTTCAGAGGCAGCATGCTGAAACATGCGTTAGAGGATGTAAAAGCAGGGACGAAGCGACCGGACTATGATGAGGCGAACAAGCATGTTACCGACACTGTACATATTCCCCGATAAAGCCTGATAAAGCTCAAGCTCTACGTTTATGTGTAACCTACATCATTAGCACTGTCGAGCCCCTGTTTCATTGTTTCATTGCTCAGAACTTCCGAGGTCCGCTAAGCTCCTTGGACCCTAACACAAACGACCACGAACCAAAACTACTAAACTACTCATGGCGTCGGTGCTGACAGATTCTTCGTGAGCTTCTCCTTTTTTCATTGTAGTCCTGTAATAAAACATTCTAGATCTAGGAGTTGAAGAACCTTCTAAAGCTGTAAAGGATTTGCTTAAATGCAATGATGCTCCGACTGAGCTCACGATAATTCAATGCTGCTTCCGGGATACAGAAGCGCTGTTCTCAGACTCAGTCGACGTCTAGAGTTGCTGAAAACTGAGGTTCAGCGCGTGACTGCTCTACGGGATCGTTCGGCCGCAGTCATTGAGATATACAGGAAGATCTTACATCCAATCCGACATGTACCTCCGGAAGTGCTTCTAAAAATCTTCTCGTACTGCACCGACGTCGTTGATGCTGCTACGCCATCCGACATGAACCAGGATTCCTTGGACACTAGGTTGGCGCCGTGGTGTTTCGGGCAGGTTTGCAAATACTGGAGATCAGTGGTTCTGGGGTCACCTCGGCTCTGGTCCTCTTTGGCCCTAAACTTGTCTAAACAATCTGGAAGCAAATCATTGAGGGGATCTGGTTGCACGGATAAATTGATGTCAATTGGCCATTGGAAGAGATCAAGATTAGACTCGAACTAGTCCCTGCTACCCAAGTTGTCACTATGCTCCGCTACTAGGACTTTGATCCCGGCTACTGGTTTCAGTCTAGGAAGAGATAACTCGATCTTTGAGGTAAAAGCGCAGCACCTAGGTAATCTACTGCAAGCTTAATTCTCCTCCTTCAGTACCTACTCGTAAACTGATTATCTGTAATCTTCATTTGTATACCAGATATCTGTGACTGAACTCGCTGACAGTAACGCTAGAAAAGGTTTGCCTTCTAATATTATTTTCATTGTTTTTGTGCTGAAAGGAAGCTCGGGTGTATGTAAAGTTTTCCTTCAAGTTTTGCGTGGTAGCGTTTGGTAATGGGTACATCATTATCCTGGCACATTATCTTCTCGAAGAGCCGCTAAATTTCTGCCTTATTCAAACTATGGGGGTAAGTAATTTCCGACAGGCTGGACGGAATCCTGTTCTGAGTTTGGTTCTCAGCCTCTGAAGCCTATATCGCTGTATACCGGGTGCACTCAGATTCTGGTGCGATGGTGGCGTCCTGAATTCTGTACGCATTTCTATATTGCTCAATGGTGAGCTCCTTTCATTCATGAGTTTCGGAGGACTTCGTACTCACTGTGTTCCGACCCTAAGAGCTACAAGACGGATGTAGACGCTGCAGCACTGCAGTTTCGATTTGTGAAATTCTTTACGGTCCCTCATTTTCTCATCCTTCGTTTTCTCATCTTCCACATCATCGGAAGCTATTGTCGTATTGGCCACGCCTATGTTATGGACTTACCACGCATGACATTGCGTATCTAGAGATTAGAATACTTTGGCGCTAGGTAGGCGTTAGGCGTTTTGCTGCAACATGTAAGGTAAGCGAAACTCTCGATTGGCAAGACTACTAATTTCTACTACTATTGGCCAGTAGTAACTGAAACGCTCTCCTTCGCTTCCGCTACGGTTTGTTTATTTTCTTGAAGTCTTCCAATGCTTTATCACTTACTTGAATGCTATTTGAATCGTTCAGCAGATATACACGTACAGTGCATCCGGATTCAGATTCACTCCCAGGAGATCGTCCCAGTGTGAGATCTTACACACACCGCATAAGTGCTGTACTCAAAGAGCCGTCTGATGACTTGCGCCTCTTCATTCAATACCTTTACAGGAATGGCCGTCAGGTTTAGTCTTCTGCATCCGGTATCATAAAAATCATGAATCATGATGAATAGCGTTGCCAGTGGCTGGCTCAGTGCTTTTTTTTCGGGGATTTTTATTTTGACCGAGTTCCTCATGTTGAATGTTATTGACAGACAGGGCTATAGCAATGACTGCCCCTCCGTCGAACGTTGAAATCGGACGGCAAGTATATCGAGTATGATCTTTAGGAAGGATTGCAAGTTCTTAAATTACTAGTACCGGTGCTACCTGGAGGCAAGTTCTTGCTCGTTCTGCCAGTGGAGTTGCGACGAATTGAACGAAACAGGCTGATTTTGCATTGATTGTGGCGCTCAACAACATTTCTTGATCTCAAGTGCGACCATATAAGTACTTATTTCGTCCTGGGAAACGTGAATCTCGGGACTTGAATGTTTTAGAAGATGTATGCATCTTTTCAATTTTGCGCCCTCCCTTGTTCTTAGGGCTCGGGAACTATACTATTGACCAATACTTTTTGGCGTAGGTACCGCGGCGTCACTAGTGCTCTCAGTAGTGCTCTGGGGCCCCTGTAAATATTAGTTGCAAGAACACCGCAAGATGTTCGTCTAGTTTCATCTTTGTCGCACTGAAAAAGGCTTCTGTGGCTTTTCTGGCTTACGGTGACTGCTACTAGTGTCTTTTGCTTCCGACCATCTCTACCCCACAGTGCCACTTTCCCGAGCTTGACTTGAGGTTAAGGACATTTTTCCGCCCCATAAGTTATGCTCTGCTTCCATCCAAGCTCGGGATCAAGCCCGGGATTTTTTGAAGGCTACGATGAAGCCTGATGAAGCGACCTGACGCTGGCAGTAACAGCTACTTATTCCCAGACATTGTTCCGTCCTTCCCAGTGGCTGAAGGCTCCTACGGATCCGTCGGCTGTCGCGACGCAAGCAAGAAGTTGTAAGATGATTGTTCGAACTTACAGTGAATGAATAAGTTGAATAAGTGTATTCAGATGCATTCAAAAATTTTCCATGCTGAAGCCACTTTAATTTTACGACTCCAAACACGTACGAGTCGGAGTCGGGGCCCGAACTGCTACACTAACTGCTACGCTCCGCTTGTACTTTGCAGCGGAATCGGTCGCGAACTGGCCCCTGTGGCGAGTTGCTGAGGCCTGCAAGACTTAAGGCGTCACAGACCATTCGATCTAGTTTAGCGTTTTGCAATGGATGAACATTTTTGACTTTCGAGCGACGTCTGCAACGACGGATAGGAACATGATGGATGGATGGAAGGAAAAAAGGACCGAAGAAGTTGTTGGGATGCCAGATTATCTCGTTGCTACCAAGCTTGGGGGACGAGTTCGTGGAGGATCACACGAGGCTAGAGCTCATCTAAGAAGTAGAGACTGATGTGTCAAACCCCGAGCTATTCGACGGTAAGTAAACGTTCCAATTGGTACATACATACATAGATTGTTCCTTTGAATCCTAATCCCTTAAAGCGCGCTTTTTCTGTGTATTTTTTTTTCCACTCGTGCCCAAGACACTGAGCGCGGGACGCTGGAATCATAAAGCCGCGATGCTCATAATATCAAATCAGAAAACCGCACGAGCATTTGCGATAAGAATATTAACATGGTTTGAAGGTACTTCTGTAGAAGCACATCTTGACCCGAAACGCCACCAGCTGCAATTATTCATCTAGATGAATGTACAGATTTATGCATGATGTATCGTACTTCGCGGAAATTCCTCGAGCTCGACGGAAGTCGGAAAGATAACCATTCGACGATATGTCGTCGTCTGCACAGAGTCACAGGCTTCCCGAACCTCCTTCATGGGACCCGCCTAGGACGGAACCGTTTAGGTAGCAAGAAACACGTCTTCGACGTTTTCTCGTGTTTCATGTATTGATTTGGAAGGATGTCGGACCTGCAAAAGCACAGAATTTTTGACAGAGATCGTCATTTCAGACTAATACAGCTATTTTCAGTATGAATTGATACTATTATATGATAGGTGTAGGATTGGTCACCGTAGCTGCATTTCTTTCGAAGAAGAGAATGTATGTGGCGCACAGGAGAAAGATGCGAATCACCGGCAGGCCGGAGTCTGGCCCGAATGAGCGCGTTGCTTCCGGTACCTTGATATGAGGAGGGCAGTGATTTGATGTCTTCTCGTGATTTCATTGGCATATAATGAATGGAAAAATCGCTTGGACACTTTCCGACTTGTGTCCATTCCTTTCCGATGAATACTGCAGACATTGACCCGCTAACGCTAGCCATAGCTCCTCCACCAAATGAGACTGCCCAAGAACGAGCGGAGAGAGAGTATGCAGAGGCAGAGGCTTTGAGGATAAGGTACGTTTTGTCTGCGTTGTTCTGCGCTCAGCTCAAAGGATGTTTCAGCAACGAGATCGATGAGCAACTTCGAAGGGAAAAAGAAGGAGAGAAGAAGAAGAAACGACCTGTGAAGTTACTTTTACTGGGTGGGTAATAGCATTGGGTTCAAATTCCAATCGATATTAACAGACACGTAGGCCAGAGTGAAAGTGGCAAGACCGCTACGCTGAAGAAGTAAATATTCTTCCAACTCAAAGATTTCCATTGACTCTTTCGCAGCTTCCAATTAACTTATGCCAAACGAGAATGGATGGCTGAGCGAAACAACTGGAGAGCTGTCATCTTTCTTAATCTCGTCCGGAACGTCAACTATATTCTTGATATGCTCACTCGAGAGATGGCTGCAGCCTCATTACCTTCACCAGAGTACGTTGGAAGCAGCGACGAGTCCTCAGAAGACGTGCAACTCTCTTCAGGGAAACCGCGCCTAAAATTCAAGGAAAAGCACCGATTACTCAAGTTACGCTTAGGCCCTCTTCGACGAATCCAAACTGATCTCGAGCGACGCTTCGGTGCAACTGCTCTTGAGCCTCAATCCACCTCAGTGATGACCGCAGCACCATTTAGCGAATCAGAAGAATCAGAATCCAATCGTCGGGTGTTGAAGGAGTTTTCAATCAACTCCAGCAATGGATGGAAATCAGCTTTCGAAAAAATACGGGCCATGAGGGCAGCTGCACGTGCCGATGGGGATGCAGCCGCTGTGCGTCGGATACAAGACTCAGACGACGAGATTGCGGATGTCATTGCTGGGTGTCGAGATGATATGAAAGCGATCTGGGAGGATTCAACGGTGCGGGAAATGTTGAGCAGGAGTAAAACGCGATTGGAGGACTCTGCTGGGTTGTGAGTGCATTTCCCGCTTTATTGTCGTTAATTAACGTTTATTTGGATCATAGCTTCATAAACGATGTCGAACGTATAGCTGTCAGCAATTATGAGCCAACGGATGATGATGTTATTCGAGCGCGATTACGGACACTGGGAGTTCAAGAATACAAGTTCATTTTCGAACTCGGTAAGTGCGCTATCCTCTCCTCCTCTTTCGTCATTAAACACGCCACTAGGCCGCACCGTTGGACAGGAATGGAGACTATATGATGTTGGTGGCACTCGTAGCAGTGTAAGAGACTTCTTCTCCCGTTTGTGATTTCTCATCTTGAACCTGGATGAAATATCAGCGCGCTGCATGGTATGTCTTTAGCACTCGGAATCACCTTGCAATCTTTTGATCTTTGCACGTTTAGGTATCCATACTTTGACGATGGTAGGTAGTGTCCCTGTTAATCTGAACACATACTTAATCTAATCACTCCTCTAGTCAACGCCATCATCTTTCTTGCGTGAGTGGTGTAGCTAGTTTGGGAGATGATCTTGCATATCTGATGCATTTTGACACTGCCGTGATCCAAACAGACCCAGTAAGCCTAGTATTTCCAACCACAGTGGTCCAATCTAATCTCCCCCTTCTAGTATCCTGCTTTGACGAAAAGCTCGCAGAGGGTATGTTCCACACTTCCACACTCTATACACCGTCCACTGACCCAACCTTGTTTCAGACCGTCGAGTGAACCGCCTCGAAGACAGTTTCCTGTTGTGGCGCTCGGTTTGCGCTTGCAAATTGCTATCACGGACACAGGTATGTTGAGACTAGATTGCATCTGCGGCCCAACTGACGATCTTTTTTTGACCTAGCTGATACTCTTCCTTAACAAATGCGACCTTCTTCAAGCTAAATTACAACGTGGCGTGAGGATACGAGATTCTGTTCCCAGTTTTGGTGATCGACGCAATGAGATCTCAGCTGCGACCCGATGTGAGCATATTTGCCTAATTGATTGTGCTGCGTGATCTTACACATCTACGTACGCATACGCAGACTTTCAGCAACACTTTAGAGAGATATTAAAACAGTACTCGCCCGTTCAGCGGACGTTTTTTGTGCATTTGACATCTGTTATTGTAAGTAATCCGTCTTCCTAAGGTATAATTTGTTCACGTCGTTGCAGGACACTCGTTCAACTGCTGCTACGTTGGGAGCAGGTCAGTTCTTCCTTTTTTGAATCCCCTCGCTAACTGATGAACGATATTCTACAGTTGAAGAATCTATTCTGAGAGACCATCTACGTCGTGCGGATCTAATGTAGGACTGTATTTTACACATTCGATGGATCCTCCTTGATGTATAAGTTCCTTCCAACAGGCCTTGAGCATCCCTCATCATTCAACCAGCGTACTACACTATAGTTTGTATGTTCGTATGTACTCTGTGCTTTTTAATTCTTTGCATATTGTTGTATTATTATCATTCACTAACTTATTACTTACTGCTTCACTTCATTCGTGTTAATTCATTCTTTCATCAAGTGGATTGCTTTTGATACCTTTACAATGTGTTCTCTCTACTATACGTATACCAGTTTTTATCCCGTAGAACGGTAGAGGGTTAGCGAATACAATATTTACAAGTTAGCAAAATGATTTTCGTGTTCTGTGTCGACTACGTTCGTCCAAGCTTAATAAGCGTAGGTGAATAGGATACGCACCACCAAAGCTTCGAGTGCGTCTCGAGGTTCGTAGACTCTACCGTCACATGAGGAGCTCGGTCAATACCAGGTTAACACCGAAGATATGCACGCATCCGTGCTACACCTATTGTAGCAGTGACGTTGTAGTAGCAACGCCATTCCATTCATTTTACGACACCGAATGCAGATTAAAGGCTAAATTTGAGCTATGCCTCGGAAGGTATTGAATGAATGAACGTCCTGCCAGAACGACTCCTTGAACACACGGTATTCTAGGACGATCTTCGCCTGTTACATCCCTATTGAATGATTGAAGTGGCGTAGAGTAAGTATCATGCATTCAAGAGAAATTGGAGACAGTGAATGGACTACATGCAATTACCGGAAGCGATACCAGTCGAGACAACTTCGGACCTACATATCGTTATTCCCTGTCTCAACTTGGAATGGATCATTCAATCAGCCCTGCTCAAGCCTCTTCAGGATGAGTGTCATCGTGGTGAGCGACGACCAAAACCAAGGCGATCACAGCCTATAAACCAACGACATATTTAACTGCGATCGTCGACCGCGAGTATAACAGATGCGAAAGAACTTGGGAAGCGTTGAACAGCATGCATATGAGTTCGCAACAAGGTTACCTCGGATATCCAGATTTTGAGACGCATACGGAGGTCATATGCAGCTTCCATGGAATCATCTACGCATCCTAATTCCTTGTTCAACGTGCTAGGACGCAAAATCAATGGAAAGGAAAATACGATGTAACTGCGGTAGAAGAGAATTTGCTGAGCCCGGTCTAAATTACTTCTTCCTCCTCTTCAACAATACTATCCTGTATATCCACCACCCGCATGCGCATAACACGCGCAATCATGTCCAGCTCAGTGTCGTCCTCATCCATGCCTTCGCTTCCTTCTCGTTCGTCAGACTCGTCAAATTCATCTTCAGATTCAGCTATCCTCGTCTTCATCCTCATCCACGAACGCCACGTCTACTAACTCGGACGATCCTGCTGTCACTTTTGAGACCCAAGCGCAGAGTGGGCAGGAATGTTCCGATTGATTTAGAGAATCGGAGTCAGAGAGGGATTCCTGTTCAGGACTCGCTCTCTGTTCGTTCATGGGAATCGTGGCCGCGTGCGATATCAGGAAGGCCATGGACATGAGGAGTCCATCAAGTTTGAGCAGACCTTGATGAATACCGCACCTCAAGGTTTCGAAGTCCCGATAATGGCCAGTTTTGGATAAAGGTTTCGGGGGAAGGCGAATTATGTTGCTATTAAAGTTAACATCAAATTCAGCAGACGGTCGAAGAGGTTTGGCCCACCAGATACCATCTCAACCCAACCCTCTTCAACCTAGGCAACTGTGACAAAGCACCAAATACATCTCTGTCTGCAAGTGAATACGATAGACCAATTGTCAGAGCCGCGATGTTATGAAGGTAAGGCAGGAAGGATTGAAGGACGCCAGGGGTGATGGAGCCGCAATTGTTCTGTAATGAGAATAAGAATCCAGTATAAATGCATTCAAAGCACGTACTGTCAAATGAAGCTCAACCAAATCGCTCTGCAGAAGGTCTAACCAGCCTTGATTACCAACGAGGGCCTGCAAGAACACCCTCGTCGGATTCTCCACCGTCAGTTTCTTTAAACCATGGGATCCAATACGAGTCAACATTTGCACCTTGTCCTCGTAGTCAAATGCAAACTGGTTTAGATGTAATTCGCTTATACGTAGAGTCTGAGCTTGAGATGATTCCGATAAAACCTTCAGACTCTCGAGAAACGTCTCTGGATGACATCCCTCTGGCGTGAACCGCAGACTTTGCAGGGTGCCATTTGCGGAGGTGAAAAGACACAAAGCACGGGCGAGAAGCGCCGGAAGACCATTAGTCAATTCTCCAGGAGGTAAGGTACAGAGGTAGCCAGTTATTTCAAAATGTTGTACACATGTATGGGTGTTGGGAGAGAGTGCAGATGATAAAGGATGCGGATCCTATGAGTACAAGGAGTCAGTATAACATTTTATTATGAATATTGAAGGACTTACAGATGGAAGACCATAGTTTTTTGCGTCGCAGCTGGCTTTCCGGGTGAGATCCAACCTCACAGATCTATAAAGAACTTTCCTCGCTGCCTGGCTCAATTCTCGATTTGCCAGGGAGCAACAGTACAACGCCTTAATTTCAGCGGAACCAGGCCGCAAGTCCGAGATGTCTGTTGGAAGAGGAATGCATTCGAGAATGAGAAGTACTATATCGAAGGGAAGAGACGGAAGTTTCATCGAATGGTAGTCGCAAGTTAAAAGGCCAGATTTATTCGAATCAAGTATAGGAGAAGGCGCGCGTCTATTGCGCGTCTACTCGTTCATTTCAAATTCACACAGTTCAAATTCACACAGTCAACAATACAATCCTCCCTAACTCTCTCTCGTACTTCCTGACGTTTGGGCAAACTGGTGATTTCGAACCATCTCTCTTCTACGTCCTTCTCCCCTATAGTCGTCGTCAATGATCTTACTTTTTATATGCTGACGTCGCCTGCTTCCACGGTGTTTTCGTAGCCCAAAATGGGTCGAACGCGCGTATCCTTCAGGAGCCCTCCATTGGTTATTTGTAACAAAATACGGTGACATGGCTGGAACTTGCCAGTGTCCAATCGTGCGAAGGACCTTACCTTTCGAGATCTGCAGAATCTCGTGCTAGCCGCTCTCCGAGTCAGCTCAGCCCAGCTACATCTACGACGACGGAACAAAGGTGACTCCCTGGGCTGCACGTCTTCGCACCAGTGTAGGATCAAGGGCACTCCGCTCTTCTTACTTGGCGTCTTCCTTGCTACACAACAAAATGCAAAACACATATTTTATAGGCATTCTTTGGGCATTCACATTGTACAAATCAATTCTGCTTTTCCAAGTTGGCGTGCGCCATGTCAAAGTTTCCGATCGCTGAAAATTCATTAACAATTGATGCATATGGTTCTTCCTTGACTGTATCAAGATGGTGCTACGCAGGAGTCATATTAGATTCGAGGGAAAATAGATTCAATGCATGCACTTACTGCGGTCGAGGTCCATCCAACGATATTAAGAATCATGCCGTTCCCCTCACTTATCGCGGATGGGTGACCATTGGCATCCCAAACATCGCGTACCTTCAACGCAATCTCCTTCACTCGGTCAAACGGCACCCCATCTTTTGGAGTGATAATTACCAATTCGGTATTTTTTGACTCTAACCCAAGCAACGGTGTGCCTTTGATTAGAGTAAATTGATGTCGGACAATCTCCCCTGGAACGGCGTCTTTCAAAAAGCTGTAAATTTCTCCAAGCTTTTCGTTTGCGCTTTCTCTAAATTTCTTTTGGTGCTCGACTGATTCCCAGACTGATGGTCGGATTGTTAGTGTCTTTAAGCTGTTAGATTACAGGTCGTTCGTACCGGTAATGAAATAGCGATTCTTGGAGCCTTCCTCCTCGACTTGTAAGCCAGAAAATGAGCTGGATGGATAAGATTGTATGAAACATTATTTCCAGAAATGCAGGATCATACCCTATATGACCCTCCGCACTCGTCAATGCTGCAAGAGCTTCTTTGAAGCGCGAGCGGTCCTTGGCAAAGTTCTCGGAAGCAGGAAATACTGTGTACTGGACGATTGCCATCGTTGTCATTTGGGAGATGTTCTAATCTGAGGAGTGGGGCCTTATATCGGTTTTTGGCATGGGAAAGCATTGAAAGCGTTCAGTGGGATTCATAGGGAGGCGGATAATCCGCACTGAGTTCATGTCCTTCTTTCCCTTTGGCATGGGAAAACCGTGAAAGAAGAAGTATGTTGGGTATGTTAGGGTGTGATTAAAAGGGACGCGGATAATCCGAAAACTCCACTACATACTACTTCAGAGTACGATCTTCCCGTCCGCCAAATCAGTGACACACAGCACAGATTTCTTTTCTTTTGATTTTAATATCATTTCCTTGAATACAGGCAACTAACTATATACGTTGACTCGCTCTCTTCTTCCAGTTTGACACAATGAGCCAGATTTAGGGAATTACGTCGTTACTGAAGCCGCTTGCAGAATCATATCTGCAGCCTTCTCAGCCACTCCGTACAGTCCTAGCGTCGTGTGCGGGAAAATACTCATTGGAACAATTGACGCATCTGCTATCCGGAGATTCGTCGTTCCTATAAAGGGATTAGTAAGAACTGGAAGAAGGAAGAAGAGACGTACCATAAACCAGGAGCTGAGGAGAGACGACACCACCCAATTCCTTTGGCATCATGGAGTTGCTCCCTACAAAGTGGATGCCAGGCGTATATCTACGAGAAGTTAATATCAAATCCAATAGACACACTATACCCCACAACTACTCACGTAGAAAGAACCCATTCCTTCACTTGCTCGTCCGTTGCATTTAAGCTTGGAACGCCCGACTCAGCCAAAGCTGTCTCAGTGATCAGGTCACTAAACGGTGGAGTTACTGCAATGCTAGAAATCCTCCGCGCGGCGGCTACGGCGACGCTTATGTCGGCATCTACGGTGAGGTATTGGGCGTCGGGGACGGGGTCGATAGATGGGTCGGTGGTGTTGATGCGGATCGTTCCGCGAGAGAGGGGGAGGATAGACTGGGCCCATGCTTCGAGGACTGTAGAGCTAGGAGTGAAGAACAGTTCGAAAAAGGGGTCTATAGAGGTTTATTGTGGGGTGTTTCTTCGGAGGATAGAGACGGTACGTACTGTCAATTGCATATGCATCAGCTATGACAGCGGCCTGGGTAGTTAAAGACTCGGAATTTACAACACCTCCAACGGAGACGGTGTACGTGGTAGAAGTATTTCGTAGGACAGTGTCCATCATCAAGGTGCCTGTGAGTTGTTATTAGTAGCTAGATCAATCCCAAAGCAGCATACTCACCATTCTGCCCTAAAGCGTCTATCATTGTAGGGTGAGCCACAGTAATTCCTAGCAATACATCACCTCCGCCGGTGACGTTTGTAGTATTTGCGGATGGAGCCAGAGGAAAAGAAACATTGGTTAGCAGAATCTGATCCTGGAAGCTGTATAGTACTTCTTCAAAAGAATCGATGAGGACATGGAATAATATTTGCTCACTTTGCGCCCACACCAGGAAGGTCAAGAACTGGAGTGATTCCAAGACTTTGTAAGAATCTAAGATAGTAGCCAGTTAACTTCGAACCGCGAATAGAAAAAATAAAAGAAAAGCGAACGTACGTCGCGTTTCCAATGCCACTGCGTTGGAGAATCGCCGGAGACTTGAAGTTATCAGTTCAATACTAGTAAACGAAAGAAATATAAACTCACATAAAGGGTACCAGCTGTGATCACTACCTCTCTTGAAGCGTTGAACGTCAATGTTTGACCCCCGGCAGCGGGTTGCACCAAAACTCCAGTGGCGGTAATATTACCCCCATCTCCCGTAGAAGTTAATACAGAATTCACCAGATGACCAGTGATCACCGTAAGCCCTTCCCTCTGTTGTGTTTGAGGATATAGATACGACCAAGCGGAAGAGGACCGTCGGTCTGTTTGCAAGGTCTCGTTAAAGTGAATATGGTGGTAGAAGCTTGATACATGCCCTATAGCGGGAGCGATGAGTTGATTAATCCAGGATAGCCTATAGTCACTGACCTCCCGAAAACCCATAGCCCATCTCCGGAGCCAATGTTATCTTCCCGTCAAAAACTGTCTGAATAGTACTTTTCGCAGCACTCTGCAGCGCAGGAGCTACCAATGGACGGGCAAAAGAAACCCCAACAGGACCGTCAAACCCATGGACCACAGATATATAATTAGCGCCATCTGCAAATTGCTCCGCTGTGGGCGGGGTGAAGTTTTCGGATTTCTGCATGTATCTGGGGAGCAAAAAGTTGGAATTTGTGTATAACAGTTTAAAGAAAGCTACCAACGGTAAAAAATCGTTCCAACCCCACCCTGGGTTCCCGAGTGCCTCAAGGGCGCTCATACCAGCAAAAGTAGGCCTAGCTCCCATCATGGCGTTGATGGAAGAGCCTCCGCCCAAACAGCTTCCGCTGTGAGTTGAATATGTCAGAATGTGGTATGAGAATAGATGGGCGAAACTCACTAAGTCAGCGGGAGTGACCGACTGCTATTGAAACCGAACTTGCGGTGGACCAGTTGTCATTGAAAATAAGCATGGGGATACTCTGTAGATATTGAGTTGAGCGTTCAGTATCCCGGCCAAGTTGAATATAAACCAAGGAAAAGTAAGAGCATCGGCATTGGTAGACTCACCCGAAAGGCTCATAGGGATCATTCACCACTTCACTGTCAACCAAGTCCATTCCACGCTCTATCACCAAAACGGAGTGATTTACCGCAAGGCGATTGGCGACAGCCAGCCCAGTGGTACCCCCACCTACTACTATATACTCATATGATGAGGTAGCGAGAGCGGAGGTATCATTGGTGATAACAGTGGCGCGAACGAGTCCCGAAAGGACAATGAAGATAGAAAAGGAGGATAGCAGTAAACTGTGCATTTTGAAGTTTCTGCAGTCAGTCACTTATTCGAAGGCTTTAAGAGGCATAAAAGGATGCGCGTGAGTTCTCACCAAGTTCCACGACATATATGACGATGTATTGAGAATAGGAGTATTCGGCCTCCTGCAGGCAGACTCTGCATAAATTTGCGCCGCGAGATCCACTTGGCGGGAAAGGTATCTACAAATGAGTGCACTCGAATTCAATCCCTTGTCATTCAGCGGGATACCTCATGTCGAAAAGAAGAAAAGGAGGAGAATCTTACTTCCGCAATTCATTTTCCGCATCCTATGACTTAAAGGTTAGTTTCTGTGGCCAGTCAATCGCTCGAGGGCTTTAGTAACAATAGAAGGTATCTTTCTCACCAAGTTCCACGACATAGAACGATACATTAAGAGAAGAAAGACTCCTAGCTTCGGGCATGCCACCACCGCGCGCGCGTATCCAAAGAGTCCGAGTCGGCCGCTGAACCGTCTGACACTGTATGAACGATATCACTCCGAGAAAATCTCCACCAAAGTTTCTGTGGGTACGCGGCGAGTTGCATGGAGAGGTCTCAATGAAGTCATTCGAATGATCCCGGTTGATCTGAACCTCCGGTCTCAGCTTTCAGCATCTCGAGCAAATCTCGAGACGCTGATCAAGCATTGAGATTACTGTCGCCTGAATCGAAGCGTCGTTGCATTTGAGCAAATTGCTCAGAACCAATGACCTCTGGAGGTACAGGAACGCTAAATGAGTGCTGAGGGACATGGGACATTGGACTTGTCAAAAGAAGGGCGCTAATTCATGATTGAATAAGCGCTTAGCAAGTTGACGCCACGCGTGTCTTCCGCTCTCCCGAATTGTTCCTCTCCCATATGTCACGGTCCCGAGACCCAAATCAGCTCCGTACAGTTGAAGAAACCTTCTACATACGGAGAAACGTCTCATGCGACGTCCTTTACTGAGACCTCGGTGGCCCGTGGGAGCAGGAGGTTATCTCCTTTGAATTATACGATGAGCCCAACGACGCAGAAGTTGAAGGAGTCACGACGCGATAGGTATACCGTGACATCATCTATGAGTTTGAGCTTGCCCTTGTCCCTGTCCCTGCCCTTGTCTATTGAATGGCGTCCAAAAGTAGACTTGGACTTGACGAGCCATTAATGGCGAAGGCATAGACAGTATCATCGGCGTCGTTCTCTGCATAGCTGGTCCCGCTGCAAGAGAATACTTTTGAAAATGCCGGAGGTGTCACAGACTCGGGTTGCCTTCGCAGAGGTGCCTGCCCTACTCCTTGTTACTCCTGCACCCATAGCGAACTTGATAGCTCAATGCCATGGCGATCGACAATCCAAAAGGGAGGATGGAGCAAGGATGGAGTGGCAGTTTTGTTTATTGTTCAAGAGTCGGGGGCTTTTGGGCAGGCCTGTGAAAAGATGTTAATTTATATGTAAGACATATCTTTTTGTTACTTGCTCGATTTTTTCCCTCTGACTGGACATCATAGATTTACAGAATCCGCTTTGCACCACTGCTTATCATGCCACTCTGATGAGGAATTGCTGAAAGCTGTCAAATTCATTGAGGAATACTTATGGCTTGGTACTCGGAGCCAGCAGCAGGGGCAAGAGGAGAGGCAGATAATCTTTGCATCTCCCAGTCAGACTGACTCAGATATTAGAGTCTGTTCGGCAAACGGCAACTGGATTCCTGATCAGATTCCACCGCCATAGTTACCGTATTTAGAAATCAAATTCCGCGTAGATTCCGTGCGATATTGTTATGATTGTGCGTCCTGTACATCCTCCATACCTCTTACGATGCCACCGAGGCTGGATATTGATGCCACAAGGCTCAGGAGACTCCTCACTCTAGCCTATTATTATTTCACTGCTGCTGCTTTTCTTGCCATTCTGTATGCAACTCCTGGCTACTGGGCCCAGCCATATCATACATCGAGTCTCTCTGGACAGGCATGGGTGAAAGAACTCATCGCTGGGCATCCAGACCAGATTTATACTGAGCTTGGGATGCGCTTGCATGTTTTTACTGCATTTGTCTTTGAATTACGAATGTGTGGACTCTCGGATTCTAGGTACATCACTCTGGAAGAGAAAGCAGCCATATTTCTCTATTCTTGTGTGACTGGTCTCTCTGTGCGGCATGTAGGGGAGCAGTTCCAGCGCTCTAACGACACCATATCAAAGTACGTACCATCCAAAACTATAGAACAAGGCACTGACATTATGCAGATATTTCCGAGAGATTCTCTTCACTGTATCTTCCGATCCTTTCTATTCACGTTTTGTTGTTCTTCCGGCTGCAAACGATCCCATCCATCCATATATTCGAAATAACACAAAGTTCTGGCCATTTTTCAGAGACGCTGTCGGAGCTATTGATGGTACACATATCCACTGCTGTCCATCCACTGCAGAACGCCAAGCTGCTCGCAATCGGAAAGGCTTCTTGAGCCAGAATTGTCTTGCTTGTTGCTCCCTGGACTTGTTCTTCCAGTATTTTGTCAGTGGGCATGAAGGATCGACAGCTGATGCATACATGTATGAGCAAGCACGTCGCACAGACTTTCCTGTTCCTCTGGGGAAATACTATCTTGCTGATGCAGGTTTCACTCTTTGTGACACACTGCTAGTTCCATATTGTGGAGTTCGGTATCATCTTGCAGAGTGGGGACGTGCTGCTGTACGGTAAGAGAAAACTGAATGTTTATACAAACTCTACTGATTTTTGTAAGCAGACCAGCGAATCGTGAAGAGCTATTCAACCTTCGTCATGCCTCTGCTAGGAACTGCATTGAACGTATCTTTGGTGTCGTAAAAAAGCGATGGGCTGTTCTTACACATGCACCCCAATATGATATGGGCGTACAGGCTCGCATTCCTCCAGGTCTCGCTGCTCTTCATAACTTTATTCTGAAACATGATGAATTGGATATTCAGCACTTCACCGATGCATGGGATCCAGCTCCGGGATACTCAGCTGCTCACAACGGTGACTATTTGCATGCACAAGGTGAACTTTCACAGGGAGTTGTTGGACGAGAAGAGAAAGCACGGGCAGAACAGAAACGCAATGAAATTGCCCAGGCAATGTGGGTTGATTACCAGCAACGATTATGCAACAGAGAAATCGATGGCCTTGAGTAGAGTGTGTAGATGAGTACATAGAAAATAATGTAAACCAATCAACGACGGAGCGCTGCAAGCTTTCGCATAATCCAACTCTCCCTCAACTCGTCCTTTGTGAACCCAAGATACGAATCAACCAGAGCCTCATCACGCTCAAACATCTCGATTAAGTCCAGTTGATTTTCGACCGTGAGCATAGGCTGATTTTCAATCCGTGAAAGCGCCAGCTGCCGACGATGACGAGGTGTACCAAAAGTGTTTACTGTAGACTGAGAGAGAGGTGCTTCTGTCTGTGCAGTAGCGGGAGCGATTGGGGCCACTGGCGGAGGGACAAGCACATTTAGCATGGCATCAGTGAACCAGTCCATTGATGCTCTGATTACACCAATCGCCTGTGCGCTTCCACTCAGGCGAGGCTTCTTGGAACCTGTGGAAGGAGGAGGTCCCGCCGGCTCACGCTTCTTCCCCCTAACCGGAGTCTTTGTTGGAAGCTATACAGGAAGTTCAAACTGAAAATGTCATACTTAGGTAGATGAGAGCACGTACCTCCTCAATCTCACTGTCTTCGCTGAGGTCTGGAAGCCCTGCATTGTGCAACTTCAGTTGCTCCTGGTCCCAAAATCATAAAATCAGACTATAGCCAAAGAAACGCCAACAAAGATATACCTGTGAAGACTCATCTGGGAGATCCTTCCTTTCATCTTCTATATCCCACGTAGGACTCGGTGCGCGTTCGAGTTTTTCAGCAACTCCCGAGGTGTCAATGGCTCCAGCGCGGTAGACACGTAGGCCCTTGGGGACCGGCGAGCCATGATTTCGAGCATCTTGTCCCAGAACGACCAGCCCTTGTACTTGTACGGTTCACATTTCGGGTTACTCTTGACAATATCTTCCCAGAGCAATTCTGTCTCCGGAGTGATATGAGCACCAGTCAGTGTATCGAAACCACCGATCCCAGAATACTTGTGAATAATATAGCAAATATTGAATGTGGGCCGGAGGTACTTCAAAAGAAGTCAATGACATGTCAAAATAAACAACGGAGACACACCTTCGAAAACTTGTTTTTGCACGATAGGCCAGTCTTCAATGCACCTTGAGTCAAAATTTTGTTGCACTCGGCTGCTGCAGCATTATAAACAGCCATCGGAAAGTTTCCGCCATCCCCAGCCTTTGATTTATTGTCCACTAGGTACTGAAGCATTGTGTTCGTATCCTTTTCAGACCAAAAAGCGACCTGCCGCTCTCCCTTCTCTGTTTCTCCATCATTCTCAACAGCCTCTTCAACCTTGAGTTCCGGATTAGCGGGACCATCCTCTCTTCCTTTCTTCCCTTTTTTCCCTCTCTTACCACCTTCCTTCTTGCCTTTGACCACTTTCAATGCTGCAGGGGCTTTTGAGGGGTTTTTGATTTTAATGATAAGGCTTTGACGCGTTTTCGGGGTTATATCTGGCCCAGGATCATGCTCGTCCATGCCAGCCATGTTTCCCGATGATTCTATGTGAATAGTGACGTTCGTTCGATGAGAAATGACAGCAAATTGCAAAACCGGAGGCCACTTCGGAATTCCCCTGGCCATGGTGTGATGGCCGCTCGGCAAAGTCCCACTAGCGCTCAGTAGGCGCCAATGCGCAGCTCAACCGTAACGACGTTGGACGAGTTTATAATTGTCGCTTCACTGTTGTTTAGCTGCGTGAAGCAGAATAGAATTTCATGTATTTAGGTAAGTAATGTTCAACTATGTTCAACTATGTTGATGTCGTCCAGGCTCGTCACTTATTGACAGTTGGTCGCTTGAACTTTTTTGCTCTGCTATATTTAATGTACAATGGGCAGCCCCAGCTTGAACAGACATCGGTATACTATATCGATGGTTATGTGGCCCTATTCCTCCTCTTCCTACACTGCAAGTAAGCACATGAATTGAGAATGTCAATGGTCTCAACAGGCGCTTGCTGGGCGCCAGCAGGGTGGTGCCGGGCGGCGATCACACCAGGGGAATTCCGAAGTGGCCTCCGGTTTTGCAATTTGCTGGAAAGAGACGTGAAAAATGCGGTAAGGAATCTACGCGGAATTTGATTTCTAAATACAGTGGGAATCTGATCAGGAATCCAGTTGCCGTTTGCCGAACTGACTCTTAGGTACCACGGTAATTAACCAATGTATATTCACTAAAACTGCCGAATTTCTCGCAGAATGATAGCAGTAGTGCCGAATTAAGGGACATACCCTCCCTATGCACATCGCCACGGTATTCTAATCCGTGCAATGAGCCATCGGGTTGAAGCGTTGATTTTTTAGGGAAATCCGAATAATTTAGTCGCCCTATTCTTTTTGAGTGAACACACTAATTCTAACAGGACGGCAAACACACCCACACCCACACCTTTCGCCACAAATCCGAAGATGAATTTGAGAGGCGACCCTTCAGAACGCTGAGCTCACGATTTATTGGTGGGGACCAACGATTAACAACTCGTACGTACGCGTAGAAAACCCAAAGCCGCTCGTGCTAAATCCGTCTTCCGCCAAGCAGTATCGAAACAGAGTATCTGGTAGTGTTAAGTAACTCCCAACGACGACGCAACACCTGCCATCATACGGGCCGACTGTGGCAAGCGGAGCGGAGAGGTGTCGATGAAACGACCACTGGTATGACCATCCTCAGGTTCGGTCCCGGGGAGCTACATACCTAGACAGTCGTCATGAATTTTTTGGTCAAGAGGCGTCTCAAGCAGACAACTAGGTTGAGGAAAGGGCTGGTGGAATGGCCAGCAGATCTAGATATTCTATGTGTAACAGTAAGGCAGAGCATCGAGGTTCGTCCCCTCACATAGACGGCGGGTATTGTGAGAGGAAATGCAAAGATGATTTCTGTCCAGTGTACACCGCCTGTAAGTACTAGTGCTGTAGTAGTAAAGCTCCTATCTAGACCATACCTGATCCTTTTGGCAGAATCTAAAGAACACTCTGACGAGAATAGTCGGGTAGCAGCTACAGTGTACAAAAAGCCAGCGGCTAAACGAAAGGGCCTTCTATTATGCAGCAGTAGCTAATGTCTCGTTCTCCATAAATGGTGTCCAACTGCCATTGATGAAGGGGAAAAATAAGGAAAAATAAAATATGATTCTACTCCGAGTCCTCTTCCTCAACCGATTCGACTGCATATAAACATAGGAATTAGATGAGCGAAGTAGTACGCAACTCCGAAGAGGTAAATACCCCTAGAGATATGTATTGAACTTATTCGTTATCAGAGGTAGTAAGTTTTTTTCCGAGTTTTTCTTTTTTATGGGTGTTTGAAACGTTGTTCTCATGTCAAGAAAGCAATGAATACCCACTGTTTTCTGCAGCTTCAGGTATAGTTGTATGCGCGACTTAGTAAAGAGGCTTGTAAAACATTGTCACTTTAGTGGTAAGAAATCTTCATCCACTCCTCGAACACTACATGACCGGGTTTCTGTTCAGTGTTCTGGTTAACTTTCATGTCCTCCGCACGAAATATGATGCCTGCTTCTCCTTGTTTTGACGCGTACGTACATGAACAGTCAACAAGGATTACACCAGGAGCCATGGAATTCGGATTTGGGGTGCTTTCATTTCACCTCGAACCTCACCAGAGTTCACGGCCTGCCATTGAGCACTTTTCAAAGGGATCTGAATTGGACGAAAGGCTCTTGGCGGAGAGGCAACAAATCCCCTTTTGAGTACAAAGAGGTTTTTCTGGGCACGCTTGAACTTCAGGGTGATCTGAAAGCAGCTACTACTAGATCGATCCATATCCTGAACGGGAAACCAGGACCAAGGTATGAGCGAATAGACGCTATACCCTTAGCAATAGAATCTGACACGTGTGTTGGATCTACGTGTTGCATTATAAACTAGGGGCGCCTGCAGGGCGGGAACGCGTGGCTTGCGCGTGGCAGCTGTTTCCATTTTGGGAGATTTTACCTTTGCGGGAAGGTACTTGAAGTTCGCGAATTCTCATCCAAAGAAGTTAGGAATAAAGAGGATATTTCAAAGTTAAAAGCTCTGATGAACGCTCTACGCACAATAAACAGGCAAAGTGAGCGCTCAAAAATAAGAGAGAATAGTTCAAAGAATTAATGACGACAATACCGATCTGAATTGCGATGTCGCAGATTCCAAGCCCGAAACGCAGCGAAGTTCGGACTTCCGTCACCATAGCTAGATACAGGGTTCAATATCGCGCTCACATACGGACTCGGAGGTTCTCTTTTAGTAGCAGGCTCCGCTCGATACGAGAGGCAACCCGCTATTCTTACTGCCAGATAAGTAAAATAAACAATGTTTCATCTCCCCCGCCACTGAGCCATACAGTTTCCTGTACTCGGGCTGAGAGTCGACGAGGATTAAGCTTATGAGAATGCGTACTCGATGGGTATAAAAGTCAGCATGATTCCAGACATCGATATCACAATAATCCGACCCACCAAAGCACATACCTCCTTTGCTTTAGTTGCACAACGCTTCCATGTCGTCTTCACAAGTCCGTGGTTCCATTTATTATTCGTTCTCTGTCTGACCTCTTTATTTATAGCAAGTCAATCAGTTTTCCCAACCACAACAGGACTCACCAAGAGTTCCGCGTCGAACACCAATGGCTTGCCAATTTTGTCGAGGTTAATGACCACTCAATCTGGATGTGATAGCTTGCTCATTGATCTGATTCTTGCTAGGTCGTAAACTGAAATGCGATGGTTTACGCCCATCTTGTGGTAACTGCAATCGTCGCGGATACCCTTGCTCCTACAAGCCTGTGTAAGTGCTGCTTCAAAAAGAGTTGAATTAGTACTATGCCTTACCTTGATCCTGTTACAGCTCCGCTGATCAAAAGTAGACGCCTTTTTAGTTTCATTTCCAGCCGATATTCCCTACCTTAAACCACGGCTCCTAGAGTTTTAGTATTACCATAGTATCGATGTTGCGCGCCGGTCTTGCAATCTAGAAATTTGATTTTTCTGTCTGAAGTTCCGAATTAGAGGCCAAGTTGCTGCGTCCATCGAGTCATAATATCATGGTTTGACACAGCCAATCCTAGGCCAATTGTAAATTGTCGCCGTTAAGTAAGACTCGATAGGAGAAGAGCTGGTTGAGACAAGTATTGTGGTTCAAAGCTCAATAAAAGGAAATGTGTAAAGCTGAGTCTCGTGCGTGCGTGAGACTTGCTTTGGTAAAACTCTCGCAGTTTGCTTGGTATGCAGGTAGCAAAATGGGGGGAAAACAAGATCTATCTTTTTGTAGGTAGCGTCGCTGTATATACCACCAGATGTACAGTTGGTGGCTTCGGCGAATACATGTCAGTATGATAATATATCGAGTCTCGGCAAGACCGAGACTCTGTCAGTGAGTAAGTACATCGTTCGGGGGTTTATGTACGATGTAAGTAGTGTAATTAATAGTCCGTTTCGTCAAGCTCGAAGGACTTGTCGTAACTCATACGCGTACAGACGCGTGTGAGGCGCGACAGATGCAAGGCTTGTATATTCTTGGGAGGTAGTTCCAACATAGATGTTGCGTTTAGTAGGTGAAATTATGAATCCTTCACTTACCGAGCGAACTTCCCAAGTTTAAGTAAGCATCCTGCTGCAAAAGAAAGTGGACCTGAATCCAGTAAAGGCAACATCTATACTTACAGGGACGGCCAAAGGGCGAGCACACAATCAAAAGATCCGTTGACAAGTACGTCCTTCCACGTTCTCGATCCCGACATGTTAGAATTTTGGTACCGGTGATTCTGGAGTTGCTATACCAGGTTGATGGCCAATGGGACCTTTTTCACCTTGGAGAAGCGAAAAAGATGTGATCTCGATGAGTTCATGATGTTTTGAAAAAATCTGGGAAGATGCATTGTTACGAGTTACAAGTTGGAGATAGTAAAGTTAATATTAATGCGAGAAAACGTCTCAAGTTGCTTTTCTACGAGATACCACCATTTGCCGGATGTACTCAATAAATCTTCAAGCCCAAGCTATGACTCGGTCCTCTATGTTCCCACTGGCAATTTCGTGATTGTACGCGATATTCCGTTGTAAAAAAATTATTGAAGGAATCATAGAACTGTAACTTTGCAGGATGTAAGAGAACGCTGCGAAGCGAAGCAATCTCGCCGCCGTCCCTTCTGAACTAGGTGTTCACTATTCAAAAAACAGGCCGACTAAAACCGTGAAATAATCCGTTTAATTACTAGTCGGATACCTTTCCTTATACTTACACTACCCCGAATATAACTATACTAGCGCACCAAAAATCAACTCTTAAACTCATTGCACGGATTAGAACCCCGCGACTGTGCATCCGGGTAGAATATGTACCTAATACAATACTATGTAGTGCCAATCATTTTGCAGGGTAGTCGGCATTTTTAGTAACGCAGTTGGTTAATTACCGCGATAATGGCTAACAAAGATCCCTTTGCCATGGAACTCGTATTTGGGGTCCTTTCATTTCATCTCAAACCTCACTCAGACCTCAACAGGTTCTGTTGAGCTCTATATTTTGTTTCAAAGGGATCTGAATTGGACAAAGTTCTCTTGGCAGAGAGGCAACAAATCCCCTTTTGAGTACAAAGGGATTTTTCTCCGCGCCCAGGGTGATCTGAAAGTATCCAGATTCCGAGTGCCATAGTCGATGCTCGGGATCCTTATCTTGAACGGGAAAACACCTCGGTAAGTATAAGCGAATAGAATAAGTACTGTAACTCTATAGCAATATAACTCGACACGTGTTGGATCTACATGTCCATAGCAGGGACGTATGCATGGCTTGCGCGTGGCAACTAAAGTATTCCCATTTTGGATTCGTTTACCTTTGCAGGAAGTTTTGATCCTTGAAGGCGATTCAAGTTCGTATATTCTCGTCCAAAGAAGTTGAGTATAAAGAACATATCGCAGCGTTCAAGCTCCATCATTGATGAACGCTCTACTAGAACAGGCAAAGTCGCGTCAATTGGGCGTTCAAAAATGACAGAGATTAGCCCAAGAATTAATGACGGTAGTATCCTCAAGTAATTCCAAGCCCAAAGCGCAGCGAAGCTCGGACTTCTGTCACCATAGCTGGACGTAGGGTTTATCCGCGCTCGTGGCGTACAGATTTGTTTTCAATATCGTTAATCCGCTCAATTGAAAGACTCGCCCAGGCGAGACCATAGCGAAAACATATCACAGTCGCCAGAGGCAACCCGCTATAGGTAAATAAAGAATGTTTCATCTCCTCCGTCACTGAGCCATACATTTTCCTGTGCTCTGACTGAGGGTCGACGAGGATTAGGCTTATGAAGTTGCGTACTCGATAACTGCCTGGGGGTATAAAAGTCAGCATAATTCCAGAGATCGATATCACAATAATCCAACCCACCAAAGCACATACCTCCTTTGCTTCTACCGCTGTGCAACGTTTACATGTCGTCCTCACAAGTCCGTGGTTCCATTTATTATTCGCTCTCTGTCTGACCTCTCTATTTATAGCAAGTCAACCAGTTTTCCCAACCACAACAGGACTCACCAAGAGTTCCGCGTAGAACACCAATGGCTTGCCAATTTTGTCGAGGTTAATGACCACTCGATCTGGATGTGACAGCTTGCTCATTGATCTGATTCTTGCTAGGTCGTAAACTGAAATGCGATGGTTTACGCCCATCTTGTGGCAATTGCAATCGTCGCGGATATCCTTGCTCCTACAAGCCTGTGTAAGTGCTGCTTCAACAAAAGTTGAATTAGCACCATGACTTACCTTGATCCTGTTACAGCTCTGCTGATCAAAAGTAGACGCCTTTTAGTTTTCATTTCCAGCCAATATTCCTACTTTAAAGCCACAGACTGCTCGTACAATTTTAGTTATAGTAATACCATATAATATCGATGTCGCATGCTGGTCTTGCGATCTAAAACTTTGATTTTTCTGTCTCAAGTTCCGAATCAGTAACCAAATTGCTGTCTCCATCGAGTCATGGTTGGACATAGAAATCCCAGGTCAATCTTGTAAATTTTCGGTGATGGGCAGACTCGATAGAGGAAAGAGCTGCTTGTTCAAGTTAAAGGGGTAATGAGATCAACGCAAAGGCATCACCGGGGCAAATGAGCAGCTCACTAAAAGGAACAGTCCAATACGGGGCTTGCAAGAATTCTTGGGAGGTAATCCAACGTAGATGTTACTGGGTGAAATTATGAATCCTTTACTTACCGAGAACTTCCCAGGTCTAATTAGGGTGTCCGAGAGACATTGATGAACCCGAATCCAGGATGGCAACATCTATACTAATTACAGGATCGTAAGGACGTCCAGATCCACCAGAAGCGCAAGTTCCTCCAGCTCACGACGGACGATGGAATCCACAGATCCCATGGGCGTATACGATCAAAAGATCGACCAGTACGTCTTTCCACATTCTCGATCCCGACGCGTCAGAATTTCTGTACCGGTGAATAAGATGATGGCCAATTGGAAAGCTCGTCTTTGAGAAGCGATAGAGATGTGATTTCGATGAGTTCAGGATGTTTTGGAAACAACCCGCGAAGATGCATAGCTATAAGGGACTAGTTGAAGATAGAGTCAATATCAGTGTGAAAAAAGTCTCGCGTTGCTTTTCGACGCGATACAACCATTTGCCGAATGACCGCGCATCGTAACTAACCAAGTATTGATTGACCGGCTTGACCGGCTTGCCAGGTTGTCCACAAGTTGCCCACAGGTACGTTACTGTACGTACTACAAAATGTATAGTGTTTATACAGTTTTTTATGTTAATATATAGTCTTTTACTGTATATAATGTACGTGGTAACCAGGTTGCGAAGAAAAGTGAGATAAATTGCGGCTTGTCAATTGACCTGCTTGTTTGGGTTGAACAAGCCGAAACAAGCCGAAACAAGCCGGTCAATCAATAGAGTACTTGGTTAGTTACGATGTGATAAACCTTCAAGCCCAAGCTACGAGAACGGAAAGGTGTTCTATGTTCCCAATTTGTGATTGTACGCGATATTCTGTTGTAAAAATCATAGAGATAATCACTGAACCCGAACTTTGCAGGATGTGAGAGAACGTTGCGGAGTGAAGCTAGTAGTCTCCACGAGTTACGCATATTTTTGGCACTTCGACTCTGAGAGACTCTGAGAGATTCTGACTCGTCCGAGAAGCTCGTTCATGATTCCGTCAGTTCAAGACTATATGGGAGTCTGTGCTTCGGATATTCGGACGCGAAGAGAGGAGAGACAGTAAACGATCTCCAATGCGTTGGGAACTCAGGGTAGAAGAAGAATTCCAGCGCTTATATGGCACATTGATTAAGCGCTAAGCCGCTGAATGGCGCTTATCATGGTGGCAGTGCCCTTCGCATCACCGACGCGCCTTCTTTCTCTCTTCCATCGTCTATCGCGTTCTGTATACTACTAACATTGTATAGTGTACAATGATGGATGTTTCATTATCTTATTTAGACTCATCGTAAGCCTCCTTTATCTCCAGAAATTCCTCAAATTTGACTGATTCACTTAGATTAATCTCCGACTTTTCAAGTTTCTCACAAGACCATTCCTCAGTCTGTATCAATACCCTAGACGCGGGCTCCTACATCATCGAGCCCCTTCCTTCATCTGTAAACGAGCTTCTCAATACCAACGAAGCACCTCTGCATTCTAAACCACTCCAATGCAGTCTCCGAGAAGCCGAAACCGTCGTTTCCGACTTAAACCAGCACCTCGCTAAAATGCAGGCAGAGGTCGCTCAGTGTACTCTTAAACGCGACCAAGCTGTGTCCATAGTCCAATCCTATCGAAATATCCTTCATCCTCTACGTCGAACACCCCCAGAAGTTCTCTTGGAAATCTTCTCCTATTGTGTCGATTTCGTGGACACGGAGCATCCGGAAGCGTGCCAAAAGCTTGACTCGCTCGATACGAAGAGGGAACCGTGGAATCTGGGACAGGTTTGCAAATACTGGCGATCCGTGGTATTGGAATGTCCCCGTTTATGGTCATCACTATCGCTGAATTTGCTCACTAAACCACCGAACTCAGCTCAGGCGAAGAAGTCTGATTCGGCCAGTGCGGTAGTGCTTCTTTCGCATTATCTCAGACGCTCGAAGGATTGCGCGTTGACGATCGCGATATTTACTTCGCAGCCAACGCACCCCCTTCTTTCCCTATTATGCGGTCACTCCAATCGATGGTCGGACATGCTTCTTTCTCTCCCGACGGCAGGATTTCAGTCGTTATCCATTATAAACGGATGTCTTCCGTCACTGAGAGCCTTGCACCTCCGGAGTTTAGACTCTGAAATCACCTGGGCTTCTACGCCCGTGATAGATGCGTTCGAATACGCACCAAAGCTCGTTCTTCTTCGAGCTCACGAGATTCCGAATATCACATCCCAATTCCTACTTCCCTGGGACCAAATCACCTATTGCTCAAATCACTTTCCTAATGGTGAAGTGGTCGCTCGAAACGAGATTAACCGGTCCAATATGGATATGCTGTCCAAGACTACCAGGCTTCGACACGCGACATTGTTATGCTCTGGTCATGGCCCTTCTCTTCCACTTGCGCCTTTGAAGCACGAGTTTCTCACTTGCATTACATTGGAGCTCATACGTCGCAGCAGTCTTGATCTGTTGGACCAGTTCCTCGATGCTCTAACGCTTCCGTCCCTGCGGTCTTTACGCATGACTGTCTCCAGTCGACATCGGCCCCGGCCCAGCGTGCAGCCTATAGTCCGCCTACTCGAAAGATCCAAATGCTCATTGATCAAAATGCGTCTCAAGGGTTTCGAAACGGACGTTTCACCCGATGTAGCAGGTTCTCCGAGCACCTTCCGGGTGTTATTGACCTCCAAAGCCATTCGCGATTCGTTGCAGGTCATCTGTTTGGCCTATTTTCCAAACAGTCTTTTACAGGCGCTCACTGTGGGTGGGACTGAGACTCCGGCGCCGGTTCTGCTACCTCGGCTGAAGCACCTACGTGTGTCGGGCGCGTGCCCGGTGGAGCTGGACCAGACGCTATTTGTGAGTATGGTAGAGTCACGGGTCAAGTATACAAAGTTTGGGTCGTTGGTGACTAGTTCGCAGTTTGTTTTGACGAACCAAGAGGCAAAGAAACGGTTGGATGAGTTGGATACAAAGTACCCATGATTACGGGGTGTAATACCTAGCTACTTAGCAATCCATCCAGTCTTACGACGGGTTTAGTTCGGACTCGGAGCTCACTGTGACAGACGTACCGGAACTCTCCACGTGTGATTTCAACAACCTTGATCATGACCGTGACGGATCTGTGTTGGACGGCTCTCTCCGGAGATACTGCAAGTAGTGACGAGGTACGAACTCGAAGGCGATACACTTCAGCTGGTTCTTCTCTTCCTCTCTAAACACCATCCAAAATTTCACGCCTACATAAGTAACGGACTCGGAGGACTTTGTCCTTTTCCCAAATTCAAATACCCCGTGCTCTGCCTCGCTGACGTAAGTCCCTCTAAATTTGTCCGAGAGCATGCGAAGATTTGGAATTGATTTCTGTTTCGTTTCGTTTTCTTCCAGACGACGACGACCGAGTCACTGACAGCGATTTACAACGACCGACCCACCACACTCGTTCAATTTTTTTTTGACTGCTCTGCTCCCTTACGTCTCTTTACACTAGATCGAAGAATTCAGTTTCTTTGATTTCTGTTCTCCTGGACGTACATACTCATTTTTGTGGACCCTTTGAAAGCGGAATAGTCTTGTTCACAAGGAATATCCAGGAATATATCAAAAATGGGTGCGTATTGTAATGTTGAATTACTAAATTAATGCTAAATCTAGTGCTTTTGTAGCTACAGCTACACTACCGTATGTTTTAACTTTTTTCTCTGGGCCCGGGCAGGAATCGTCACAGGTAGTAAAGAGTCGTGAAAGATTGAATTTCTCAAATCCAGGTGCAAATACAAGGGCTGAGGAATCAGTATCGCATGCGGGTTTCGCGGTCCAAAAAGCAATCAACATTGCTTTTGTATTCTCGAGAGCCATTGCTTTCCTGAATTTCACGATCCCCCATTGTCCGGGAGGGAGATTCTTCGCCCTTGTTTTGCAGCTTCCAAAGAAAGAACACAACGGATTTAGAATTCGCTGTACCAATCACGATCTCTCTTATTCTTACCTGCGACATTTCGGTCTCGGCCCAGTGTTTCTAAATCAAAAATAGTAGTGCTCATCTCTAGTTTTGCAGTACCAATACTTCAGCCACTGCGACGGCGACTTCCGCCTCGCCTACTCAGTCCAGCACCACCGCGAGTTCTTCCTCAACGACTACCACTTCCAGTAGCACTACTACCTCTTCCTCTACTTCCACTACATCTACTTCAACTAGTAGCTCCAGTACGGCTACGAATACTACTTCGTCTAGTTCTAGTACGACACCCGTCACCTCTTCAACCAACACCAGTACCACTAACTCGAGTACTACCGATACTTCGACCACCGCTCCAGCGACCTCGGCAACACCAACAACCGCAACGTCTTCGAGTACTTTCACTACAACAGGCGCGGACGGCCAGCCATCGACTGTTGTAGTGGTTACGACGGCGGTTGGGACGTCGTCGCCTACAGCTAGCGTGACCAATTCTGCAGCTGCTTCGAATGCCACTGATAAAGCGTGAGTGAGGCATTTCTGTTCGTTCCTTGGTCATCATTTGTTATATTTGTGTCGTTTCGTGAACGATGGTTGCTTTGACCGCGGTCATGTCCTTTGCACCCGCCTGTCAATCGCGATCATGATCATGATCGCGAGTGGCGATGAACCAGGCCCCCTAACTGCTAACTAACCTTCATCTACCAATAGATTCTTCTCAAATAAAGGTGCTGTCGCGGGTACCTTTGCGGCCGTCGGTGTCGTAGTCGCTATCCTCGTCATCATCCTCATCACCAATCAAGTCCGAAGACGTCGTCGAAAACGGTTCGACCGCGAGATTGACGAGGCGGCGCGGGAAGCTGCAGGCGCCCAACTTCCTGCCTTTTTAGATGAGGACGATGAACCAAAGCCATACGGCGCTGGGGCCTCAGGCTACGGAGGAACTGCAGCGTACGGTCCTGGTGGAGGCGGAGGAGGATACAACTCACAGGGTGATTGGTCCTCGTCTGGTGCAGGAGGAGGTGTATATTCCGATACCGCATCTCATGGAACGTACGCTCAGCCACCCTTGTCCCATGAGAGCTACCCAATGCACGACTTTGGACCATCCAATCCAGGCGTGGGTGTTGGCGGAATCTTTGACTCGGGTGCTTTCGCTGGTGGCGCTGCTGCTGCGGGCGCTGCAGGAATCGGGCGAAGTACTGGTCCTGGCGGAGATCCATTTGGCGTCCCTTCCGCAGGTGACTCTCCCTACCCGGCATTCTTGCACCCCTCAGGTGGATACGAGAATACTAGTGGAGGTGTTGGTCCGGGTGGATATCCTGCTATGGGAGCAGGAGCCGGTGTTGCTGCTGCAGGTGGAGCAGCGGGGATGGCTGGGATTGGTCGGAGGTCTAGTATGAATCAGCCTGCGATGAATAGAATGAAGAGCCAGTCTTCCGCTGGAGCATTATCTGGATCGAATCTTCCACCTACACAGGAAAGCTACGCATCTCATTTCACACCAGGGTACCCAGGGACGTCACAGCAGGACTTGCTCAACCGGGGTACGAGCGGAGGTAGCGCGGGTAGCGCAGAAGGTGCTCCTGCTGCTGGTCCAGGATTCAGTGCTGGAGGAGCAAACTTTAGCTCTGCGGTGCATGATGCTGCTTTTGGAGGTCAAGCTGAGCACTCTGCGCTCCCGAACCCGTTCACGTCGAAGATGGAGAGTGATGAGGGGCATGATGCTGAAGCAGGGGAGGAAGGGGAGGACCCGTATGGCGGATACGGAAGCGATGAAGAAGAACCGCATCCAAAGGTGTTGAAGGTCAGTTCTTATTCCCCACGTCGTCATCGTACATTTATCTAACTCGTTCTTGTAGGTTGCCAATGAATGAGCGCTCAACTCGCACCTCTACCAAGCTCAGAGTTGGCGATTATTTATGCATCATCTATTGACTCTTACATATTGTAAATGTTTGCCGTTCCTCTTTTTCTCCTCGTTCCCCTTTCCTGTTCTTTGCCTTGCCTTACCCTGCCCCTAGCCCGAGTACATTTTGTATCGTGTTGCCGGCTCTGGCGATTGTTGCTGGGTGCTTGTCGCGTATGATTGTTGTTGTTGTTGTTGTGCATTGCTAGTCTATACTTAATTTCATACCTGGTAGCGCTACCGTTCCATTGCTTGTTTATTTACCTCCTACCCTCCGCTTACTGCTCTCGCTCTCGTCTGCATCACAACTCCGCCTACCATCCTATCGAACTCTTCCTTCCTTCCTTCTTTGTCCTCTTGCTTCATTGCGTTGCGTTTACGCTGTGCTTACGAGTATCACGACAAAGAACTGTTCCACCTTTTATTACTTAGTATGATCATATCCATCGAACTTTTTTTTTTTTACTTCATAATTATTACATTTTTTTCTTCTCTTTCTCTGGCATATGTACCGCGTTTCGAACTATGCCAAAATGTGACTACTGTTGGGCCTTGGGCGTTATGCATAGATTATTAGATGCGCTGTTCGTTTCCAAAAAAAAACAAACGCCCGAGCGTTTACGCGTTACATACATATTTATTCTTTCTTCTTACTCTCATCTACTGTATTGTGCGATATCTCCTTCACGCGTTAGAGCGTGTGCCTACCGATTTTTCTGTATGTGAGTGACAGTGTCATCGTACTGACGTGAATTGTGGCGCTTACTATTTGTATCAAGTTGAACTTGCAGCGTGCAAAAAGATGACTGAGCCTTGGCCACTCGAAATCCCAGAGTTGTTGGTCCAAATCCTTTCTCATCTGGAGCCCATTGATCTCCAAAGATCTGCCCTCTTAGTCAACCGACAGTGGGCCGAAATATGTCTAGACTTTTTGTGGTATGAAGTTGAAGTTGATGTCAAGTTGCGCCATCCTCTTCGCACTCCTGGCACCCATTTCGGAAACGTTGCAAGATGGCATCAACGGCGATCTACCTCTACTCACTACTACATACGTTCGTGATGTGATTTCTTTGCTAAAACACTCTCATTTCATTTCTTTACGACTGCCAGAAATTCGATGAAAAACCAAGCCAAAACCAACTGCAGCGATTCGAAGCCATGATACGCCTCGCGAGTTCGCGCCTTCAGCCTGCCTCCAGGAAATATCGATATAACATCCATCCTGGATGACATTTTGCTCTTGCAGCCGAAGCTGCCACTTCTACCCAATCTCATTACATTGAACTGGAACGAGCTTTCCGGGAACATGGCTGATGAAGCTTACGCAGCGCTATTTATGCATGATGGCGTGAGGGCCTTCAGAATCATGCATGATAGCGCTAGTACGGCCTTTCCTGACATCTTTCAGCATTCAGCTTGGTATAATGCCCGTCGTATCGTGTTCTTTGGACATATATCCGAGCGAATGCCCAACTTGGATACCCTGGTTGTTTCTTTGCGCCCCGACCCCGAACTCAAGAAACCTCTTTTTGAGTTGATTCGGTCTTTGCCTCGTTTACGGAATGTCGTGCTTCCCGGATTTCCGGATCCTATCGGTGTATTTTCTGAAATCCAGAATTGTTGTCATCTCGAGCAAGTCAGCTTTTCGGTCGATTACGATTTGCATTATTGGCACCAGCCGGCTAGTATAGCCACATCACTTGCTTCTATTTCACTCCCTGCATTCGACAAATTGGAAACCCTTTCACTACGCTGTGGGTTCGGGCTTGCATCTTTAATTCTCGAACATCTTTTTGGCCATGATCCGCTACGTCTGACCAACTTGGCCGTAGTTTCCGAGTCTGAGGACACACCATTCCAAGTGCATAAACTTTGTGGAAGCATTTCGCAAGTTGGACACCGCCTAAAGAAACTATGTCTTGCTGGGCTTCGATTTTATCGTCCTAGCCACGACACATTATGTTTTCTGTCGGAGAGCGTCATTCATTTTGAGGATATTAAACCTATCCTTAAATGTTCCAACCTTGAATCGTTTGAGCTAGGCTATCCTTTTGATTTACCCTGGCAGGAGATCAAATCGATTGCTCTGGCGTGGCCGAGATTGAAGAGTGGGGGGTTCTACCTATTATATAAGGTTCACCCACATGATCCGATGGCTGTTAAGGTTCGAAACTGGAGGCACGTAGTTCAAAAAGCATTCCTCAGTCCAGACAAACAAATTTCCGATTCCAGGCAGGTAATTCTTTGTATTTCTAGTGTCATGCTTTTCTTGAGAAGCCTTTCATAGGATGCTCTATCGATGCACGACACATTCAACAGTATAGGTGCCTTCCCGATAACGTTTTCCCTTGCTCAGGTAATGTCCTTGTGGCTTTTCTATGATCTTTGTGTTAAAGCTTTCTGATAGTACTCAAAAATTGGCAAAGTTTTAAGGCATGTAGCTGCGCTGAAAGATGGAGTTATTCCACTGGACACAGAGTTTAGATTCCGAGAGCGAGCCCAGTTTTTGGTAGATCAGTGGAGGCAGGATTGCCTACTCCTCACAAAGTTGAAGATTGCTGGCCGCGATCGTCCTCGACTAGACGATATACGGCGGTTGGGAGTTTACATTTCCTAATATGAAGATCGAAGCGAATATTCTTTCCTTGCTTTTTTTTTGGACTCGGCACTCCAACAGCCCCTATCGTCGCATGCTATATTACGGCTATATTTTGTTTTTTGACTCGCCCTTCTTTTTGTACAAGCTTGTTTGGGGACCGCCGTGCTTTTCTGGTGGTTGGCATATAGTTTTTAGACTCGTCGCAGCTCTCGACTATAGCACAATGTATTGATTCAGACTTTCGAATACAAACTTGACCACAATGGATTAGTCAATGGCAAGTATGGCAGCAGAGGAATGTGTTGCTACTTACAGATACAAGGACTCGCTCTCTCATCGTTATCGACACATCTAACATAAGTATCATCTATTTCCTTTCTACTGGGTGGATTCGTGGCTCCGGAATCACTGTAAAAAATTAGGTGGCCTTGCAGCTCATTTGATCTTTGCGCTAATGCTTCCTGATAGTACTCAAAAATACAAAAGTGTTGAGACATTTAGCTGCGCTAAAAGATGAGGTTATTCCACTGGACGCAGAGTTTAAATTCCGAGAGTGAGCACAACTTTTGGTAAATCAGTGAATGGAATACATACTCCTCACAAGGTTGAAGATTGAAAAGAATTGGCGGGAGTTCATATCGCCTTCCGACAGTATTGATTGCTTTCTTTCTCTACTTGATTTCGGTATCAATGTACTCCGTTATCAAAAATTAGATGGCACATAAATTAGATGGCACCGACTCCGCATACTCTGTCCATTCCTTAGGCTCCACAACATGCTAAACATCGACAAGACCTGCTTTCACCGTCTTCAATTTGTGCAGACTCGTTTCATGCGTTGGGCCCTGGGACTCGTTAATAATTCTCTATCATTACTTACTTCCCTTGCGAGTCCGCCTTCTCCTTTACTTTATCCAGCTCGCTCGTACCTCATGATCTCGCTCACACAGCACTGCAATCCAGTAGCGCCCTATGGGATTATCCTGTGAGAAGCTGAGAGACTGGTAAATAAAGTATGGCTAATGCATTCATTTAACTCGAGACTTAGCTATACGACATTGTTATCTCTTTTCAAAGAAAGATGAAATAATGTAGGAAGAAAGATTCCGGCGCTTCGGTCAAGCTCTACCTAAGGACCGTGCTACGTGTGAGGGACGCGACATCCAAGGAATTCAAGTACTAAGGATACATTAGATTGCAGTAAGACGCTGACTTTACGAGCGAATCAGATATTCAAATAATGACCACTGCACCGAAATGACCTTCCATGCCTGAATGGCTTGAATGATACTCAATCCCTATATCGGGTGAATCAGGGGAAACAGGATATGGAGGTTTAGCCTGGACGTGTAAGCGGAGCTTCAACCCATTGTGTTTGAGGTTTCGCAGAATATTCAGCTCTGCTGCGGAGAAGGAGGGATCAGGCTCGGCGCGGTACAACACTTCGCATGATTTCAATGGTGTCTTTTCAAGGTATCGACTCTCAAGGAAAGTCGTCAATGATGTAGCACTTGTGGTTGTACTTGAAGGGATCAAATGATCCCGGTCCATTTGGTGGAGGATTCGAATGTTTTGTAGCTGAGGCCACATGGGATTGGGATTGTTGGGCAAGTATGTAAGACTGGAAAGGTGGGAGTCCCGGAGAGGATGTTCCGGCCACATAGTAGTTTTGAATTGAAAGGTGATTAGATTCGGAGTTTGTGAAAGACATTCTGTTAAGGCGTTCGATGTTAGTGGCATATTCAGGTTCAATGTTTCCAAAGTGTGTAACGGCAGTCGAGAAAACGGCCACTTCGAAATGGTCAACATTGGCCAATCAGATGAAAAGTCGAGCACTCGCAAAGCGGAACACCGGATGCAATTGGTGATAGAAGTGACTTGGGTCTGAAAAAAACTATACAAGGCTTCATCCTCCATTGACTGGCTTGGAAAGACCAACAATTGGATTTCAGTAAGATCCTTGAGATGTACCACAGTACTAAACATATCATCCCCCAATGCTATGAGGAAAGATATTGACCGAATCCCAGGAGTTTCTGCCAAAATAGCTGTCACTTTGACAGGAGTCAAGGTGTTGTTGATAGCGAGTTTGGTTATATTTCTCCAATTGCAGGGTAGCAAGTGGAAATTCTTGTCTGGGACAAAAACCTCATTAATCTCCAGCATCTTCAAGAGCGGCATCCGAGAAAGAAGAGGCGAAAAAGCTGGGTCATCCGATGACCAACTCATGCCAAATTGTGAATCTTCATCTCGCACCTGCAATGATACGAGAGAAGGGAAAAGGGATGGGGATAGTTTGTTGAAGCTTGTGAGACTTGTGGAGGTCAGAGACAAGAATACGTCTCTAAACCTATCACTGAACTGCATTAATGAGCGGATCATCGTCTCCATATTCGTTTGTGGCATGGCCGTCTGTAAATCAGAAATCTCCACCATGGGATTCCACGCACGGTGGAGATCCGTATGGCCATGAAAGGAAATGGACAGTGGAAGTGACCCAGATCGCTTCAACCACATCGTTACTCCTGCGATCCGTCGAGAGCAAGCATCCTCACTCAAATGCGGAGGAGGGAAGAGATGCAATGAGTTCCACAAAAGAGGAGCGGCGAGCGCGACATTTCTCCAATGCCGACAAATTATCGTGAAAAGTAAAGGTGCCTCATTCAGGTTTCGGACTGGATATGAAGGCTCAGTGGGGAGACACTGGATGAATATTTCGGCAAGTGTCTCCGGAGGAATCTGACGAACTGGCGAAGCCAAAGCTCTGTGAGCCTCGATGTAGTTTCCGATTTGTCGCTTCTCCGATAGTAGATTGCTAAGGACTGTTTGCACGCGATCGATTTCCGTTTCCAGGCGGGAGAGTTCAAGCTGAGGATGAACGAGGTGAGCCTGGAGACTCTTCAGTTCAGCTGTAGAGGGAACATGATTTGTTCCAATCACAGAGGCAAATGGTGAGTGATCTGTGTTCCAAGGCGATAAAAGATTAGCTGGCTCTGACAGTGACATGCACGTTCAAAGTAGTGGGTGTAATGCTTATCGTAGCGCCGCGTGCTACGGCAAGTCCCGACTCCCACCCTGGCGCTTACTAAGCAAATAAACTCATGCTGATAATATGAGAAGTCTATAAGCAGTGTAATTATGAGTACCAGCAGAGAGATGACCACTAATAGATAATGACATTAAAGAATTATGTGAATAAGAATGAGTACTACACTTCTAAAGGTAGGAAACAGCCCAAACTTGAATTCATCAACAGATTAATGAGATGGCAAACAATAGCTTCCAAATGCATTTCTTTTTCCAACTTCTCTCTCCAGACACGCAAAAGCCTGTCCTGCTCCAGCTGCCATCTCTGGAAATGCAAGAAAAGGCCCTTAAAGGAAATACTCCCACATAAATACGACTCCTTGCACTCGCTGACGGGAACAGCTTGAAACTTCCCAGAATGATGATGCTAACCTCATCATGAGCAAGAATGTCCCAAAAACGTGATAAGGATCAGACATCAACAAGGTGGCATTGTTGACAATTGCAGGTGGGGCTGCTAACAAGTCTGCCAGCACACAAGATCCGAGTTACAGCAACAGGAGGACCTCGGAAACTCCCCCAAACTTTGTCCGGAATAGCGTATTTTAGGGCGCAATTTTGGCGATTTTCCTGTCCAATTATAGTGTATTTTACACCAAAATATCTGCTTCCCTGTCCTAATATAGCGTACTTTAGGTTGGCGCTGACACGTAATGATGGACACAAGTCCAGATCCGGAACAGGTACCTGCAGGTATACCCATGGGAATACCCGCAGGTATTTGACCTGCGGATCCCGGTACCTGTTTCCCACGGATCCGGCACAGGTCACAGGTCATCCTTTGGGATATTTTTAATGACCTGCAGGTACCTGTGGATCCGGCATCAATAAAATTTTTACTACTCAAGTGCTGTAAATATTGAGTAATTTCATTAAAGTTTGACTGATATTAGTACATTCATACCTGATGCAGTTATTAACACTAGTATCTGTTTAATACTAGTCAATATTGACTGTATATATTAGTACTATAGTCTAGTATTGGTATGTTTTGAATACAATAGTGCTAGTAAGCTATAATTAACTAGTATAATGGCTGTTTTCTCTACTTATAATATATTGATACCAATTCCTGCATTAGTACTAGTTACTCCAGACTAAGTTACAGCTTAAGCATTAGGTACAGCATACCGGTGGTAATAGCCAGTATTACTAGTTTTCTACTAGTAAGTGTAATGCTAGGACTAAGTGATGGTGCTTGACACATGAAGTAGACTACAGAAAATAATTAATGTTACCTTTATAATAATCTTATATGGTTTTGAAATGCAGGTACCTGTATTTCTGGTCAGTCCAGGTACACACAGGTGAGCCCTGGGTCTTTGTATGCTCTCAAACTCCTATACTTATTAAGTTGTTACTGCTAATACAATACTAGTATAGTACTGAATCCTGACAAAGCTTAGGCTAAATACTTTATCAAAAAGATAGTCATTGTATTACTTCCAGTCCATGCTATTTAATACTGATACTTATTACTGGAAGCAATGGCATAATATTTATTACTAACAAGTACTGAAAACCTAGATTAAAATTTTTCAACAGGTCATACAGGTACCTGCAGGTATACCTGCCACGGATCCCGGTTATACCGGACCTTTTTCCCACGGATCCGGGGCAGGTCACAGGTCATCCCTTTGAGGCCACAGGTACCTGTCTGGACTCGTGTCCATCTTTAGGGTTCATACTTTAGTATATATAGTAGTTGTAGCTGTAGCCTAGTCCTTAGCTTCAATCTTGTCAATACCTCCTAGTTCTCAATATCATCTTCTTCTCTTTTTCTCATTGTTCTTGTCTTTGCTTAAGTCGGAAGTTGTGACACCTGGTACCTCGTGTTGTGGGGAACTAGTCGCTGACACTTACTGGGGCATCTGGCAGGCAGGCTGCTGAAAATGCAGGTAAGTGCTCAGCTCACTCCTCCAATATCTCACTAGGTTCTTAACTGAATTTTATGGGATAAGTTGTCCCCCTTGTTTTCAATGCTGCTCTTTCCAATGGTGATGACATCCCATCTCAAAAAAAAAAAAAAGTTTTTCCTTATTCTATGCTAAAAATTCCCACTTTCTCCCTAATATAGAATAGCATTCTCATGAGGGGAGCTTGCAAGTAGGCTCAAAGAATTCTTGGACATTGTATTGCTACCACCGAGACCATGAAAAAATATTTACTTGTTCCAGTTATATTGTCAAAACAAAACTGGGACCATCACTTTATGTGACCCTGAGTAAAATTATTGATATTCATACTTCCTGGCTCCACCTCATATTATTCAGAACCTCCTTCTCCCTATTCCTGTGCATAATTTGTCTGTCTGATTGTGATGCACTTTGGTCCTCCATCGGGGTGGAACTCATAGGACTTGCAGAACGGGCAAAGGAAATATGTGTTTGGCCAGAAACCGAGTTGGAGAGATATGTACCAGAGCTAGCCTGAGAGATGGAGTGACTATGGTGCACAATTAGGATAACAAGTGGAGGATAAGTTGCCTAAAGAAAGGGAATAAATAAAACTCGTGGAAATTACTGGTGAAGTCTCAGGCTTAGGAATACGCACTGAGAGAAGATTCATTATGACTCCCCAGATGTGTGTGGTTATGTTGAAAGGACTATTAAGCTGAGAGCCGTCGTCAAGGAAGGCTAAGCAGACATCAATTATCTGCACAAGATAATAAATTTGATGTCCATAAAACGCGGACAAGGTGAGACGCCAACATACTTGAAATACAATATACACAAACCCGGCTTCTGTCAAGAACATGAGGATTCTAACTGCAATGGAGCTCCCTATGCCAGCATTCTGTAATGATTTCCTGTGTTGGCTGAAGAGTGGTGTTTCTAGTTAACCGTCAACCAGAAAGATAGAGATTGGGACTTACTGCGCCTTGATGGCAATCAGTAGTGTAGAGATAAGATTCGTTGCGATACTCATTGAGAATCCAGCCACTACAAGGTTCGACATGAGCCCCCCAGCAATCCACGAAGGATTAACAAATGCTATTGTCCGTAGTGTTGAAGATACGATGAAGATCGCTGGAACGTATAATTAATTATAAGTCGCATTAACATAATCCACGACATCCGATTTGAAACTAACCAAAAGTGGCAAATAATAGGAGCATTGGCAGAATTAAGATGCGGCAACTGCCAGTCCATATTGCCCATGCCCTCCAGACAACAATGCCATCACTGAAGAGATACTTTGGGCACACGGATAAGTGAAAAAGATCATGTCCGGAAGGAAGCCCATACAAACAACTCACCAGTAGTCCATTGTCACCTCCAACCCACATCGAGCAGATATCAATTTGGAGGACACTTTCATTGGCAAGTGAAAATCTTTCCGCCAGAGATAGTTCTATGTTCTTCACGAGGGCTGTCTGCATCAGGAGGAATGCCCCAGCAACGAAGGTGCAAAAGTAGATTGTGGTAATGATCAGGGTTGCTATTAGCAGAATCAGGATAGTGCGATTGGATAAGGTTCTGTTGTGCGATCTGTTGAGCTTCAAGTGAGTACTACACAGCTTTTTGAGAAGATTAAGCTTACAGTGTTGTGCGTAAAGCCATAAATGTGAGAACAAGATAAATTCCTGGGCAGGAAATGTTCTTTCAAGAGAGGAAATACAGTTAAAATGTTCACTTACCATAGATGATTGTCAATGGAACCATGTAGGCGAAATTGCGAATGAAAAGCTCACTGGCACTTGTGAGCAATGATGTCTCTTCTGGACTCATTGTGGTGCGTATGTGTTACTAGGAAGAGATGATACATCAGCAAAACCTGGGTGTTCTGTACAGAGCTGTACAGCTCTGTACAGAACCCACAGCACTCATAGGACCCATAGCAAGGTACCCCTCTGTACAGAACTGTGGGATGCTATGGGTTGCTGTGGATCGCTGTGGACTTCGCGGGAACGCCGCCATCAGGGTTCTATTCAATATTGATTCAATACCAAATATATTATCATTTTGAATTGATTCCCTGGCTGGCAAGAGCGAAATACTAGCGAAATATTTATAAAATCATTTTATTGGCGATTCCAAACACTACTAATACTACAACATACATACTCAACTCATCCAACAGGCCCACAACTGGCGTAAAATTGTATACTAATTAACTGCAACCTCCTACCAGTCATCGAAAACTTCTTCAATGAGACTAAAAGATGTCATCAGATATACAATTAGAGCCTCCAAGTCAAAAATTCCAGAGAGCAGAACTTACAGTCTGAGTTAAGTTGAGCTTAGTGGGGGAAGGAAAAGACGTCGAACTTGTCAAAACCGTTGATTAAATAGCGTCCAAGGTCCCCGTTGCCGTATCCATCAGCTGGGAATGACAGGTGTCAGAATACTCGAGCAACGGTCAACCTACAGCATCTTACAGGACCTCATAGGACCTCATAGCATTCCACAGCACTGTACAGTGCTGTGGCTGCTATGGATTGCTATAAGCTGCTATAGGTGCTGTAGCATTCACCCAGGTTCTGCTGATGTACGAGGGCACATAGAACGTTTTAGAAGATGCTTCTTTATACTGAGGTGGCGGGGAGGTCCGAAAATTTAACTCCACATTGAGCCGTGTCACGATATATAGGCTTTCCAAAGTCTCGGAGACAATAAAGTTTGCCGTTCATGTGTACATATTAGTCTTGGAGTGTTGGGGTTTGTGTTTGAAGATCACATTGCAGCACTGCTTCTTGTCACAAAGAAAGGAGATATTGGAAGATATGGAGCATTGGCGAAATTAAAAATAGAAACCATCCTAGTTGCTGGTATGCCACAGTGTTTCAACTTAAAGGCGACTCGGAAACAAAAGATCTTCCTAGTACACAAGCACGGACCTGTGTAAAGGCCGATGCCACAGGAGGCCGTAATATCACAGCCTTTATGCGCTATCATATGCCTTATCAGCATTTACACAGGTGACCCAATCTATCAAACTTAGTTTAGTTCCGGGAATTTTAAACCAGGCCCGCTTTTTTTAAACCGAGCCTCGTTATGATAAGTTCTGGGGCCAATTGAGCCCCAGTTTGAAAAAGTTGGTGCCTGGTACTAATCAGTGCTTCAACCCATGGTTCGCAACTCGCCATTCCATTCACATCCGAATTAATTCCCAGCTTCCCCAATGCTCCAAAAACTGGTAGTAAAATGTTCTAAATTCATATAGTATGATACACATACATGCAAAACAATACAAATGTACCAACTGGCATTTTTCATTGACCCAATGACCCATACTTGGCTCCATTACTAGAAAGGATTCATCAGTCATCAACAAAACATGTATTTACCAACTAATTCAATTTTGACAGCAAACATTGAATTCTCAGCAAAGTTTAAGTTTCACAGTGCTCTTTTCCATTCGGTGGTTGGGTCATGAGGGTTTGGAGTGTCTCGGGTAATTTTGCCGTGCACGCATGTTTGAGAGCATGGCGTTTTTGCATTTCAACCAGTCCTTGGTGGTTGTTGTTTTATAGAGCTTTGTTTGAGTTTTCACCTGTCAATACTTTCTTTGTTTTTTCGTTGGGTTAGTTTCGGCTGAGTTTCAACACGGTGTCTTTGGTTTGTGGTTTTACATAGCGGGTTTTGTTTTCCAGTTCCGGATTTGGGGGTTCTCTAAGGGCGGGAGCGAGAGGGTAAAGGTGTTTTTACAGCCCTAGAGCCATGTATTGGCAGTGTTGCGTTGGATTCAATCGGGACTTTTTCTCTTGCTTCCTTTGGTTTCGTTTCTAATTCTTACTTTTTTTCCGCCATTCGCTTTCAGTGTTCCTTCGTCGATCATGATTAGTGTTGCCGCGGCTCGGCTAGCCGGTAGCCGGCTTGAGAAGCTGCGGCTCACAGCTTGGACAGCTCATGAGCCAGCTTGCAGCCGGCTCAAGGTAGTTTTCACAAACTGGCGTGAGGACAGCACTAAGATGCATTATACCAATATATCTGTATCCTCGAGTCTCCCTTATGCTGCTGCGCTGTCATACGACGCAGTACGACACTGATTGAGGCAAAAATATGGTTGACCAGAAATTATGTCATTTAAATATCAATTAAATATATTAAACTTTGTTGTGCCTGTGCATCGTGTCGCACGTTCCCAAGGCAATTTTGGTTCATTTGAGCATTGCTTTCACCTTGGACATGCTCCTACACCTAAGAGCAGTCGAAAGAACCCCTCGTAAGTTGCGGTATGAGCGAACTAAAAATTGAGAATTTGAAGCAGCTTGAAGCTGTTGTAGCCGGCTACGAGCCGGCTAACGCCCAAGCCGCGGCAACACTAATCATGATCTCATAACTCTGACTGACCCTTTCTTTCCACTTCCCATCTAGGTCCAAACGGCACCTCGCCGCCACCCGACTTGAACGCCAATGATGCATTTAATGGCTCCCAGCTGAGCTTTTGCTCAATTGCCCCATGCACGTGACATCTCTTTTTTCGGATTTCAGCCAGTTCGGCTTATGTCAGATGGTTTGGCTTGAAGGAATTGAGCTATTGTCCTCGAATATGTGGCCTTTGGCGTGACTTTGTTCAGCTGACTGTTTACTACCACCCAAATGTCGATCCCGCCTGCAAATGCACCTCTTCCCGCCTCTTGCGCCGCCCCAGAGCCAATTTCTGATGCAGATTCAATTACCGAAACATCATTGGAGTTCCGCGTGCCTAATTCAATCACGTTAAATGCATCAAACACGTCGTGTTCCGCCATAGCTAATCTAAATAGTATCGGAGGCTTCAATTATGAGCGTGACCATGGCTATCAGATCCTCTGGGACTCATTGGATTCAGCCCACAGATGGCTAAAGAGGGAGATGGCTGAAAAGACTATTGAGTTGCGCAGAAAAGACTTCACTCGGAACAGAAATGAAAGCCCTGTTTGGCTTGAGAAGTCTATCTATATTTGTGCCTGGAATGGGACTGGGGGTATCAAAAAGGAGGAAAAGATGCAGAGGAACTACAAAGTAGGAACCAAGAGGATCAAGGGTGGCTGCCAGTGTTGCCTCACCATGAAAACCTATCCAGAAACTTCAAAGGTTCTTGGATTGTACAAGGTGGAGCATACTCATGAGCTCGGAAATGCAAACATTTGCTACACATGTGTACCAGAGGATGACTGGGTGGAAATTTCAGGTCTTGTGTGAATGGGGGTTGAACCGCGGCAAGTAGTAAGCTATTCCAAGGGGGTGTAAAATTTTTAAAAAATGACCGGACGTTGATTTTTTCTTCTTGAGCCTCGCTGGCGGACTAACTAACTACGTAAGCATTCCCACGCCCATATATGGTATATCAAGATAAGATTTCATCATAAATTGCTCTCTACAGAGTCAGAAGACACTGTACCTTCAATTTGAGCTTTTTTTAGCATCCATAAGCCATAAAAAATCCCATTTTTCCTTCTGAAACACTAATACAGTGATACTCCTCATATGTCCTGCTTTGACAGGCCAAAGCAAGCAAGTAAGTACATGGGAGCCAGAAGGTGTAGGAAGGCTGTAATTTATACAATGGATGCTATTTACTTACAGGTAGTGTAAGATATATACATTTTGAAGTTTCCAGACTGCCAAAAGTGGTCAAAATAGGTCAATCTTTAGGGTGTCAAAATTTTTTTTTTGGGCTGGGGGGCTGGACTAACTAACCTAGGCCTGGTTGGGTGCTAAATTCTTTGAACCCCCTTGAGCTATTCTGTTCTACTTCAACAGACTTAGGAATTTGATTACTGCTTTTTGAATAGTTGAAGCAAATGCATGGGAGCTCAAATACAGAGTCAAATGCTCTTAATCCATCAGAAAAACCAGCTTTATGATGTGAATTCATCAATTCTAATTACATTTGACAGATCTGGCAATGGCTTGACCAGGATAATATTCACCTTGCTGATTCTGATGCATGATCTGTTGAACTTCATGTTGAGCATCTTTGCAAAAAAAAAAAAAAGGCACAAATGTCTTTTTCAAGCAAAAGTGTGATGTGCCTTCCCCTGGATCTGGAATAGCTCCAGACGCATTCATTCTCATCTTTCAGACAGAATATCAACAACAATGCTTCCGAGAATGGGGTCCAAACTTCATTGGTATCAACGCTACCCATAATACAACATGTTATGAGGGTCTTCTTTTATTCACTATCATGCTTTGAGACCTTTGGGGTAGGGGATTTCTTGCTGCATTTATGTTCTGTTCAGATGGGACAGATGCAATGATCAACAACTATCTCAGCCTGCTCCACATTGTGCCATGTCTGACAAAGATATGGCACAAATAAATGCCATTTGCCAACAGTACCCTTTGGCCCTGCTTGCTCTATGCTAGTGGCATGTACTACATGCTTGGCAGCATTTCAATGCAACGGGGTTTCCAGAACTTCAGCAAAAACTGTTTTGGGCCCAGGAGGATCTAAGGTCACCTAGTCCTCTTAGGCAACCTGAGGCATCCTAGTTGGCCCAGGAAAAAGGGTAAAACTTTGGACACCTCAGGTATCCTAGTCATCCTAGGTGTCCTGGGAGATCCTGAGGCATCCTGGGATGGAACTTTCATCCTAGGAACCAAAATTTTGAGAGAAAAGCTGAAGACGCACAATGTTGAAGTGCAGACAGAAAAAGCTTACCAGTAGAAGTCTAATACATACAAAAATGATACCTTTGTTTTGGTATCCCATCATCATGAGATTATACTCTTCACAATAGATGATCCAGATGACTTCAGGTCGTTTCCATATGTAGAAACCATAGGAGCCAGCACTCAGGAATTTTTTTTTGGAATTTTTAGCTTTTTTAAAAAACATTTTTCAAATTTTTTGATTCACACGACCGTCCCTGTCCGAAATAGCACACTTGAGCTCAAAATCATAGCGTGTTTCAGGGCACTTGACCAGACAAGGTCTGATAGTAGTTTCCGAGGTCCTGCAACAGGAGAAGCTGCAAAACAGAAGATGTTTGCAGTGATGCCGTTTGAATGATTTGTACATAGCATGTATGAGGCAGTGTTGGATGGACTGCAGGCAATGGGCCAAAGTCAAAGACATTTTTTGATGACTAGTCATTGCCGGTCAATGTGGACAAAAAATGACTTGACTTTGGCCTTGATTGGCACTCATGAGCGCCTATGCGTGCCCCGCAGTATTGTGTGATTCGGAATTCCATTTCTTCTGACTTCATCCTTAGTTTCTACAGTATTCATCCTGGTTCATTGAATTTTGAATATATCTACACATGTGACAAATGGAACTGCTCGGAGTCTTGCACATCGCATTTACCTTGCATCAATCTGAATATATATTTTGTGGTGTTCTGTGAACTTTGTGTTAGTTGAATACACCCTCAATGGAATTGCTCAGACATTGGATTACATCAGCAAAACCTGTATGTTTCCAGAGCAGTCAGAGCATTGAATTGATGCTCTGGAGTGCTCTGGAGTGCTCTGACTGCTCTGGCTGCTCCAAAGCTATGGGAGCTAACAGAATTGATGTACAACTGTCAGAAAATGTTGATTAAGTGATCTAAAAGGAAGGGGTTGCCAACGGTTGCAACGCCTTTATATAACTGTCAATATATTCAGGAATCTGTATAAAAGGCAGCTCTGTTGAGCTCAAAGTTTGACATGGGCTTGTATCTTTTTTCTTTCCAGCACTGCAACTTAGTGCAATATTCTTCAAGTTTCCTCCCACTGTAAGTTTTATATTCATTTGATAAAGTTGATTATCAGCTACGTTATTACGCCAGTTTTATGGCCAGGCCTGTATAATCTAGATCTTGCTATTTCAAGCATATCTACTTTGTATTTTGGACCCTAAGGGCTATAGTGAGTCCCAAACTGTTAGCCAAAGCATGTTGCAGTCTATTGTACCCACTGGAGTAGCATTGTGTATGGTATACATGCATATATCGCACACTGCACTTCATTAAAAGTCCTATGAGGGTGATTCTAGAATTTGCTATAGATCACTCAAGATGAGGCTAGACTTTGTTATTGCATATTCAAGGGAACTTATATGTTCACAAGTGGAGGTGTAGTCCATGAGACATACTAGGCTTAAAGCTAGATTATAGTCTGGATCTAAATTGGTGGTTATAAAGATATGGATCAGTAAGCATATATGCATGCTGATTCATACAAAACAAGTTGGCTTATTGATACAGCAAAAGGTGCTTACAGATACACGTTAGTAATGCCCTTAAGCTGAGTAAACATGAAAGGCTTAGTGATCCTTTGGATGACTGATATACCCTGTATTACAAACACTATTTTTGCATCTTACTCATCTCATATCTCGCTTATTGATCCATATTACTGTACATAGTTACTATTTATAGAAAAGGCCCCAGTAGGTATATAAGGGATCACAGTGTGTTGTGTTTTCCCCAGATTAGTATTCCCCACAAAGGCTACAATCTCAGAGGTTTCTGTACCAATTGTGAAAACCAATTGCAGGGTTCTTTCAGTGAAGCAACAGCAGTAATTCCACTGGTAGCTGTTTGTGAAGAAAGTTACTTTGAGTTGATAGTTTGTCGCTCTCAGGTCTTTAATTCTCCAATAAAAAGTTGGCCCACTAATTATAGTGTGAACATTGTTTGGTTGAAAAGACACTTGGTCTTATTGTTTTGGACACTTGGTCCCATTGTTTTGAAAGGCACTTGGCCTATTGTTTTGGACACTTGGTCCTATTGTTCTCCTATATTGGCACTTGGCCATAAAACCCCTGTTGTCCTGCTGTAAAGCATTTCCTAGAACTTGTTGTTTGCTGAAAAGCAAAGCCCCCTTTCTTTTAACAAGTTCTACTTTGTGAAATCAAAGTCTTACTTCAACTTAACAAGTTTGGCTTAATTCAAAGGAGGAATCCTTGACAACTCACTAAAGAACCTCGCACAAAACAGTGCTGATTCAGATTCTAGCTTCTGGCTACTATCAGAACAGTACAACTACAATAACGTATCAGAAAGGTTGAAGGGTTATAGAGGTGGAGGATGTCAGGGAGGGAGAAATTGGGAACTGGAAGCATTGGGAAATGTTGGGGGACTCGGCAGGTGACATTTATGTAATGGCTACACCCTGTTGTATGTGCAAAATGATCAGAAAATGAATATATATATCATTTGCTACTATTATTGCATGGTTACAATGTGAGAACTCTTGATTACTAAATGGCGCTCTGTAGCACAAACAATTGTTGAATGATGGGTGGTCTCTAGAGAGCTCCAGAGGACTCCAGAGGACTCTGGAGCTACTACCCTTGCTCTGGCTGCTCCAGAAGCTCCAGGAGCTCTGGAGAGCTCTAGAGCACTCTGGAGTACATACAGGTTTTGCTGATGTAAGTTCGCATCAGTCCAAAATCTTGAATATGTTCTCAATACACTTGTGGTAATACTTCCACATCAAAAATACATCAGCTCCAATTTTTCTCCTTTTCAAAAACAAGCTTGCAAAAGTCTGTTGCGAACAAGCAACCCACTTTATTCTCTAATATGTCTGGACGCAGCTGGTACCGAGATTATTTTGTTGATCATCCTGGGCTTGCATCCAAGGACCCTGCTGCTATGTCATCAACATTGAATGGAAAACCAAAAATCATTTGTCAATATTGCTTCCCGCATCTTGTTGAAGCTCAGAAAGCAGAACATGCTCAAAAAGTATGGAAATGCATTATCTTCTGCACTTGTATTTATGCTTCCAACAGCTTGTATCTGGACTGATTCAATCTGTCCATGATAAAGAGATGATCATCCGGCAGTGTCAGTATCATTACAATTTTTCTGCTCACTGACACTCATGTTCTTCCAGTGTTTAATACACCAGTAGTGATACAAGCCTGGGGTTCTACAATGAATACTCATTTACACACCTGTTGGAATGTGCCACTGTTGGTGAAGCAATGCGCAGATACAGAAAAGGCTAACAGTAAAGTACAACAAGGACAGACAGGACCTCCAATGCCAACTATTCAGCACTCCATGCCTGTAGCTGGAGGTCCATCCCCATATTTTCCACAATCACAGCCTCCCATGCTGCTCATGGGGATGCAATCTCATAATCCTGGTTCATTTGAACTGCCATCACCTGCACTTAGCTTTGCAAGTCTTGCACTATCTGATTCAGTATCATCACTTGGTGCAAGCTCAGATCTTGCAGTGCCACTGGCGGATCCCCATGCTAGTATTTCATGAAAGCGTTCCCAAACAAGTTCCCATCACAGCGCTCCACAGTGGAATGCAGCACAGCAAGCTCAGTTTGAGGAGCGGATTACCTGGCTCACTGCTTCTGCTGGGTTTGCTCTCTCCTGGGTTGAGAATCCAGAGTTTCGTGCTCTGATCCAGGAGTTTATGCCTTATGCAAAAATTCCCACTCGGAAAGTCTTGACAAATCACCTTCTGCCAAAATTGGCTCAGTCTTTCCGAGAACATGCTCAGCTTGCTGCTCAAGCAAATAGTGCTAATGTTACAGCTCAATGTGATGGGTGGTCTGGATTGAATCATCATCATTTGATTGCTTTCATGATAACAGCAAACAGAAAGGTATTTTTGATTTTTTAAGAACACCATAGAAAGGACTTATAAGTTTTAGGTCCGGAGGGTATGTGTACATGATGCCTCAAAGGAGCAGAAGACAGCACAACCTCCTGAAGTTGATGCTTGAGGTAATAAGAGAGCTAGAAACCGTATGGAATGTTAATGTTGTAGCTTTTACGGCTGATGCATCTGGAGAATCAAGAAAGGCATGGAAACTTTTAGTTCAGCAACAACCTTCACTAGTAGCACCTGACTGCTTTGCCCACCAGGTATGTAACTTTGTTAAACTTATATGTTGCAATCTCAATTAACGTATACATACTAGATAAACATTATAGTTGGTGATTACTTCAAAGTTGACAAAGGTTTTATGAAGTTCAGTAAACAAGCAACTGAGCTGATAACTTGGATCCAAAGCAAAACATATGTGCTTGCATTAATCCAGGATGCACAGGTTTCTGCCAATGTGCCTGTGGTTACAGTCATCCGTGCAGTCTTGACAAGGTGGACAAGTCATTACTTGGCTTTTCGCCGCCTTTTGGAAATGCAGGCAACTTTGGAATTTACAATCACAAGAGATCAGATGCTCTCTGAAAGTCAAATTATCACTGGTGACAAAAAATCAAAGGAAAAGGCGGCAGCAATGATTAAATTGATTGAAAAGCATGATTTTTGGCTTGCACTTGTCAGGTATGTATACACCATACACAATGCATGGTAGCTGATGATTTCAATCTATATAGAATCAAAAATCATCTTGAACCTCTTGCTATTGCTGCAAACATCATACAAAGTGCATTTTGTAGGCTTGATGAAGTGCTCCTTACATTTGGAGTCTTGTATCACCATTTCAACAACATGCATGACCCAGTTGAAAATTACATCCGCACTGCTGTCCTGAATAGCCTTGAATCACAGTGGAAGAAATGTGATCAGGAGGTTCTTATTGCAGCTGTCCTATTGAATCCATTCATGGAGTCACCTTTCAGCCAAAGTCTTCACTATTTCAATAGAGCTGGTGTCCTCACACTCTTCACCCGCCTTTATGCCCAATTCTTTACCAGGGGCAATGAGGACTATAGTTCAACTTTAATTTTTCGGAACTTGAATGATTATTATACTGAGACGGGACCATTCAGTGGTGCTCCTCAGTTCCAGGCTGTTATTAATAGGATGGCTCAAGAGAATGTGTATATCACTATGAAATAACAACTTCAACTTGTACTCACTGCATATGTTTCTAGAATACTAGTCCTGACCCTACTGAGTTTTGGAATGGACTAGTCAGTTCTACTCCAGAACCGCTTGTCAGGCTAGCATTGCATATTTTTTCTATATGTGCAAATTCAGCTTCATGTGAACATCTGTTCAGCATTTTTGGCAACACTCTCACCAAGCTTCGCAACAGATTGGGCACGAAAACCCTCACATTACTTGCTGAGATAAAGATGCATGTTTGGGATGAACATCTAGCAAAGAGGGTGAAGCAAGAGTTTGGACTTGCCAGAGAGGAGCGGCTAGCAAAGATGCAGGAGGCTTCCAAGTCTATGGCACCAATAATATCACTGTCCTCAGAATCACCTGAAGCACCCACAGACAGCCATACTACTGCCACCAGCTCAGACATTGGTATAAATGACACAGAAGTTGAGGATGAATTCCAGGAGATTACTTCCAACATGGAGGCAATGGCTGATGATGATGATGATGCAGACATCTATTCTCTTACATTTCCTTCACAATTGTCCATCTCCCTTGAAAATCTCTTTGATTTTACTGCAAGAAGCTGGATTGATGTTCACAATGTTAATGCTGTGTGTAGTCTTGCAGAGGAACTAGAGTTTTTTATGAGCTTGTAGATGAAGATGGAGATGGAGGGGCTGGAATTGATGTTGCAGTGGATGAAACAGTTGGTTCAATTGTGTAATTGTATAATTAATGCTCTATCTACTTTTAAGAATATTCTTTGTGCCAAGTTGTGTAAAACTATCAAAAAACTATCTTGTGTGCGCGCGGCGGAAACATAACGGTCCTTTGCACCGCTTAGCCAATGCCAAGCTGATGTCATCAAAACATGCCCTTGACTGCATTTACGTGCCTGTCAGTGACTTTGATGCCTGTCGACTGACCCAGCCAACACTGGTATGAGGGTTGTCTCTCCTGCCCCAGACAAACCAGACACCAGTATGCACAGATTGACAACAATGGAATTGGGAAATGCACTCTTTAGAATGAATAGGCCATCAATAATAGAAACAGGATAATCACAATGCTCAAGGATACCAGCAATAAAATGATTGGTTGTTGTAGGATGGACCTCTTGGGAGTAACAATAGGCCAAATATTTTTGTGCTGAACTTTACTGAGACCATATTGGGAAGTCAATGAATATGTCTGCTTGTCAGAATCGAGCTTCATTGTCTTCATGGGGAGCTTTTCCTAGGCAGACTCGGATATACACTGACAATCTGTTTGATGTGTGTATATAGAAGCTTTTCCATCATAAAATTAATATCACTGTGGGGTTGTGCAGCCAAAAATGTAGAAATAAAATGTGTAGAACACAATGCATGTGCTGAGGTATGGACAGGTTGACCAGGGGGGAAGTGAGAGGTGAAATTTGAGTGCAATGTTTGCACCAAAATGTGTTTTGATAGCATCAGCTGCTGCAATATAATGCAAGTGATTGGAAAGGATACATCAGCAAAACCTGTATGACGTGGGCAGTGCTTGAGCAAACTGTCCAGAGTTCCCAGCGCTTCAGCGTCCCAGCACTCAGATGGTCCGGCCAATGCAGGAGGAGGCTCCCAGAAGCTCCCAGAGGCCGCAAAATTACCTTATTTGGAAATAATGTATGATTTTATATTTCTGACAGCACTGGCAAGCACTGGCCAGTGCTGGGAGCTCTGGGAGCGCTGGGAATTTTAAGTATTGCTGTGGGAATTAAAATACAAAATACAGGTTTTGCTGATGTAGTATATAAGATAGAGTCAATTGCAGACTCTTTAGACACATGGTGGGTAGATGGTACCACAAGTTGGAGCTTGGTTAAAGGCAATGCAAAGAGCGCGTCATGCTGTACAGTCTGTTGGGAAGACCACCAGGGTTCAGATTTCAGATAATGAATGAGAATGTCAATGAGAGATTGCATTGGATAGTTGATAATGGTCAATACCAGCAGCTGTGGGGGGTCAGAACTTAGAAGTGGTAAATGACAAGAGGCCATGGCTTGAAACAGCCGTTGACCTGCAACATGGATGACAGTGTATGACTGTCTGGTCCACTGACATCAAGATAAGCCATATATAGGGGAACAGTCAGAGGAAATGGCAGATTTTGCTTATAAATTTCCAAGATAAGAAGACTGATTAACTAAATGTGGCCTTTTTGACTGTGTGAAGTTCAATCACAGCAGACAAGGCCCTTTCTCTGCACTTCGTTTGAGAGCCGGGAATTGAATTTGAGCATTTGATTTGGCATCACACCAAGCACTGTACTTATCTGGCCAAGTGTTCAGTCATGCATCACATCAGTCACATCACATCAGCCAAAAATAAACAGTTCACAGAAGGGTGTCACTCACGCCAGAGGTACAAAAAAATCTGCTCAAATGAAAAACGGACCAATTAAGAACTTTTTAGACAAAAAACTCTTAATCAGTCTATTTTTCTTCTGAGCAGACTTTTTTGTACTTCCAGTGTGACTGGTCACTTGGGGTTGTGAACACCATGACAACCAAAAAAAAAATTCTTGAAAAAGTTCAAAAAAGAAAAACTCAAATTTTCCTCAGTCTTCATATAAACAAGCCAGAAATAGTTTCAAATAAGGTAACATGAAGATCATATTGTGAAATAAGTATAGATTCCACCAGAATCCGCTCCCAGTGAACACTTAAAATTCTGAACAGGCACATAATAAGGTTGAAAAAATCTGCTGAGCAGATTTTTTTAACCTTACCATGTGAGGGTAGATCACCTGTCACACCCCATGAACACTTGGTTGGTAGAGTACACCAATCTCCTCTTTTTTCTTAACACCCAAGCTGTGGTATGCAGTAGTGCTGCTGGCAGTGGCAGGTCCCTGACCCTCCTTGAAAATGCACATTCAAAATTTGAAACAAGATGGTCCAGTAAACCAATCTATTGGAAAATCCACTTGGAATTAGTAGTACAGCTATGGTCAGTATATCTTAGTGATTAAAGTAATTTTGATATGAGTTTTGCATGCACTGTGCATTACCAGTGAGCAACTGTGGGCTTTTGCTACCACCCTCAGCTAGAGGATTATGCTTGTGAAGACATTAAGCACAGACAATGGAGACCAAAGCAACAAATATCAACTTCTAATCAGCTCAGCACACTTTTGTATTAGGCAAGATGCTCCAAAGTGGGTTGTTCATCAGCAAAACCTGGGTGATCCCATAGCAAGGTCCCCCTCTGTGCAGCTCTGCACAGTTCTGTACAGAGCTGTACAGCAACTGATCTATATCAAGGACCTTGCTATGGCGAACACCCAGGTTTTCTGATATTGTAGGAATCTAAGTAACTACTGTGTATAGTATAAAATCATGCAAAAACACAAAACAAAACTGGAATCAGGGTGGGGAAGTGCAATTAATAAAGTAGACTCACTGTGTTTTGTGCAAAATATCCAATGCCTTGGACAGGGAGGATATAATAAATATCAAAGCTATCTACATTGTGATGTATGAAGTATCACTTGCTGGACATTATAAGGTAGATATAATAAAAATCAACACTATCATTCACATATCTAAATCAAGTGTTTCATCGGAAGGACATCGGAAAGGCATCCCTTCTGCTCCATCATAGATGTTTGAGTTATCCAACCAATCCTACTTTCTATCTGGCATCGGATTATCTAGAAATCCCCTTCTACTTTATATAAAAGCACATCCACAGTTCCGAGTAATCATTTCTTTATTCCCCAAGTCCCATCAAGCTTCATTGCCTTTGGACTGCAAGCATACAATCATGGACTTCAATTTACTCAAAGATATCAAATTGAAACTGGACCACATCCAAGAGACAAGCCTCCTTCAAGATTGACTCCTCATATTCAACTTGATTCAAGACTCATTGAACTACTTAGTCATACTTCTTACATTCACCCTCCTGCAAGTATTGTCCCAGTGTCTGTATTCTTAGTAAGATAGTGGCAAAACAGTTTTGTCTGGTGTCACATGACTTTTTGCAATGTATATCACTAATGGAATAACAAGGAGGCCATTAAAAGAAAAAAGAGCCTTGGGCATGGCTAGCAAGAAGAAGTCTCTAGCCATGCCCAAGGCTGTTTTTTTGAGAAACGACCTCGTTGTGGCTCTATAAGTTGAGAGGCGGCATGTGATGCTAGACAAAACTGTTCTGCATATATCTTAGTTTAATGTCATCGATTGAATAAAATTTGCTTTTTATGCTTAGTTTTGAAGAAATCTCAAAAAGTGGACAGCCTACAGGTGGCAAAGAGACCCCTGGATATCCATCAACATCAACCCGACAGGGTCCGATTTGCATCACTTTTCATTCATAGAGAATCTATCTATCATTGCAATGATAATTATTACATTCAATGTATCACATGGAGGATTATTCAAGTAAGGAAAGTGTGGATTTATTACACTAGTGGGATTGCCATGCTGGCAGGTCTGAGTCCTTACTTGGAGTTGGTGGAGGGATCAGGGATGCTGTAATTGGAGAGCCTTCTGGCTTGCAACCTGTCCGAGCTGAAACTTTTCCGTGAACTCCAACAGTTCACAGAGAGCCTTTTGGCTTGCAAGAAGTCATTGACTTGGGGATGACCCAAATGGTGATTCAAGTGAGGTTGAGGCCACACTAAAACATTCAGACAGAACCTTATTATTTCCAGCCCAACTGGAGTTGAGCTGAGCAGCCTTGTTAAATTCTGAGTTGTGAAAATGACTTGGTTTGGCAATGTAGCAAGCATTGCCATCAGCCCAATGGGAGTTGGGCTTAAAATCATTTGTGCCCACACATGCACTGCACTGGTGATGCAAAATGCTCACTGTTGTAAGATTCATTACCATGAATCTTTTTTGAATGGTTGACAAGGATAAAAACATCACTGTTGTTGGAATTGCCATAGCAATTCCAATAATCATTATTAGCGATATTTACCGCATCACTGTAACCTGAGTTGTTGTAATGACTTGGCATCTCATGTGTTTGCTGAATAGAGCACATAGGTACTCAAAAAAGTGTAATGACTCCTACTAGGGAGTTGGGAGCCTTAGAATCACAAAAACAGGTATTACTGGTTTATTCAGCAAACTCACAAGGTGATGGTAAAAAGCTAAGGTATGTTACTATATAATAATTGTAATATAGAATATTGGGAGGTGTGGGAATGTGCTGCCACTGGTAAAGACTGGGTTCCTGCCAATTGGGGATCGGGGGCTTTACAGAATTACAAAATAAGTACTTAAAAGACCATGAAGCAATGGGTACTAGAGTATATCAGATGTATAACTATAAAAATCTGTATGGCATAGTGGTTACAGCTACCAAAAGGTCAGGTCTTTTTGTGATACCTAAGCCAGCAGAGTTCAAATCCCAACAGTGCCATTTCGAAAAATTTGATTAATATCAAGCATAAATGAAACTAAATTAGAGCAGTACTTCATTGGTTTGAATGTCATTCAAAGGAAAAGAAGAGTCTTGATGTAGAAATATATTATGTAAATTGGCACTGATGCTAGTGTGTGGCTTGGGTATGCTGGGTAAGCTGGGTTTCTGAATTTCCGGATCGGGTCAGGTCCAGCTCTGCAGACCCAAGACCCGGCAATATACCCAGATCCATCCAGGGTCAAGAATATTTTTGCACATTGATCTCATAGCTGTAGTACATTTGTAGTACTGTGCTGTTTTTTTTTGATACAAGAATACCTGAACCCTCAATTATGATGTCATATCACAAAAAAGTTGAGTTTTTTTTTTTTTTTTTTGGTTATGATGTCATTATTGGTTTGGATTTCCATATGAGATTCTGGGTGTCCGGGAGAAACCATAACCCAACCCAACCTGGAGAAATTGGTACCCAACAAACCAGGTATGGGTATAGCCTTGGGTCCAGGTTGGGTTGATGTTTTGGGCACACAACCCAACCTGAGCCACACACTAGTAATAAAGTCTTATATCAAGGCAAAGTCAAGAGTACTACTTTGCATAGAGCATTGCACATTCCTTATTTGGTTAATCCATCTCAATTGTTTTTGAATCCTGTTCATGTTAAGATGGGAGTATGAAAGTCACAACAACACCAACTTCTTGTGGTGACAATTGGGTGGATTACACTGCAATAGTTTGGATGATGTTCAAAAGAAAAGAAGAGTGCTTACCATGGGAATATATCATGTAAATTAGCACTGATGAGTGCTAAATAATGAACACCTATATTGAGGCAAAGTCAAGAGTACTACTGCACACAGAGCATTATACATTTGATTTTGGGTCAATCCACCTCTGAATTTTTATGAATCCTCTTTATATTATTGCGATTTGCAAAAATAATGGCATTTCGGAAATAAAAATAAATAAAAACAAAGGATGCCAAGTCATGATGTAAGAAAGCGCCTGCTCCAAAACATGTGCACTATGGTCAACTGCAGGATACCCAATGCTGCAAAGCAGATTGCTTTAAAACTCGATGCTCGGGACTCTAATCAGCCTCTAGAGCAAGAAGAGATCCTTGCAATCTGTGGCTTATCAAAAAATACTTTGTATCGGGCTCGAAAACAACATCGACTCACAGGCAGTGTTGCGAAAGCTCAGGCAATTGGACGCGGACACCCTCGATTCATTGGAAATGCCAATAGTACATATCTTCTCAGTCTTGCACATTACACACCAACTCATTTCCTTGATGAATATGCGAAACTTCTTGAGGAATACCGCTACCTGAAACCTCTTGCGCTTAGCACAATTCATCGTGCCTTTGAACAAGCTGGACTCAATGTCAAACGTGCCCAGAGGATGGCTCGAGAATGTAGTCCTGAAAAGCGAGCATCCTTTTGGTATCACATGGCACAGTACCCTCCTGATTATCTCGTTTCTGTTGATGAAGTCTCGAAAGATGATCGGACATATACCAGATTGTGGGGACGTGCTCCGAGAGGTCAACAAGTAGAGATCCATGGACCTTTTGTTCGCAAGCGGCGTCTTTTGATGTTGGCAGCATTGGCATTAGATAAAGGCATTATTGCTTCGAAGGTTGTTGAGGGATCATTCAACAATGAGCTGTTTGTAGAATTCCTTCATGATGATCTGGTGCGTCACTTCTAACATGTTTAGGCTCTTTACTCATTGCTTCTTTTATTAGCTTCCAACCATGAATCCATACCCAGCACCTCAAAGTGTGATCCTCATCGGCAATGCCAAAATTCATCATTCACCAGAGGTCCGATATATTGTAGCAGAACATGGTATGTACTCATCTCTACCATCTACACAGTGATTCTGACCTGCTGCAACAGGCTGCCATATTGAATATTTGTTGCCATATTTGCCAGACTATCAGCCCATCGAGCTTGCCTTCTCTGCCATCAAATCTCATCTGCATCAAATGGGTATGGGCTTCTATGGTATTGGTCAGATATTTTACGAGCTATATGATTCTTGTAATGTTATTACGCCACTGATGACCTGGGGCTTTTGGCGACACTGTGGTTATCTGTAGTTATAAAGCCAAGTATACCTTGTATGTAGCTCCAAGTTGAACCTTACAGAATACAGAACCGTATGGATAATGGAACCATGAGCATTTGTACAACATATGACAGCAAAATGTACAATGAAAAGCAAAGGAATATGCAATGAACAATAGCTATGATGGAACACAACTCTACTCTTCCAAACCTTCCTTCCAGCATTCCTGCGCATCCCGCACATTGCCATGTTCACCCTTCGACAGCTTCACATCAGTCACTAACTCTTTGTCCGAAAAAAAAAACGGAGACTATGAGGGCCAGTAATGTCTGTGGCATGTAGTTTATCAAGAATGGTTGCATTGAGATTGTAACAATCACAAAAGACATCAAGGGAAAGTTTTGGCTGGAGGGCTGATTTGGAAGGAGGAGCAGGGGCATTATGGTCAATGTTTTGGAGCACCGGTCGTCCATCAATTAGTTCACCGATTCCTGCGAGGTTAACAGTGATATTTGCATTGGTATTTGGGGTATTTTCAAGGTTCGAAAGGTTCCTGCGGTGGCGAGCAAGAAGTGCAATATCATCATGGCTCTGGCCATTGTGGTCAAATAGTGGAGTAGCAGGGGGATGCTCAATATCAACATTCTCTTTATGAGCAACCTGTACATTACAAGTAAGCAATCATAGCAGGTAGAGGCTAATACAGCACACCATAGCAGCAGCCCAGGTACAAACATGCATAGGAGTGAGAAGGAGGTGAGAACCAGTGGGCATAACAAAACATGTTGGAGAGCTGCATTTTGTATCTTCACACCTGTATTTCAGGTCAATCTTCTTGATAAATTCCTTTTTGAGAGTCTCCTCTTCCAATTCCTCATGAACAACCTGTAGCGACTGTCAAACTTGGAATACAAAGAATTCAGATGGGAACAAACCTTGCAATGCTTCTTAGTATGTCCACCTGAATCATTTCCGGGACCTTCATCCGGTACCTGTGCTTGTGCGATAGAGCCGAAGTAAGATTGGGGTGGCTAATTTGAATATGAGGACTGAGGTAAATCTAGGCATGACACAGGAACTTACATCCAGTTCTTCGATTGTTAGCTTGATATCCCCCTTATTCTGAGATAGCATGTTGTTGTATGTAGCCTCGTTTGTCAAAACTCCCTGTTTACCCCTTACTGACCAGCTAATTGTAAATGTGTTTGACCTCAGCTCTCCTGATCCTTCAGGCCCTACAACTTTGAAACCATCCAGACAATAAGGCAGATTTCCTTTTCCATCAACGCTCTGCACAGCCGCTTCAAGGAACGAGCCAAAGTCAAGATCTTCATGGCAATAGAAAACAGCTGATAAGACAGGCTTTGGTTTACGAGCATTTGTGCGACGTGTTTCGCCGGGCTTGAGTAACGGGAGAATAGGCTGGATGGAGGGTGTATATCGAATACCTTGGCCTTTGTTATATTGAGAGGCTAAAAGACAATAAGATCCAGAAACTTGATAGAGCACAATGACTCACCATAATCAGGCTCGAAACTACCTTGACTACCAGTGAAGGTTTGGTTGAAATTGAGATCATCGGAGAATCCTTCAGAGCTCATGGTATGGTGCAAGATAAGACAATCAAGAGCAAGAAACAGTCTTAGAAACCAAGAGCAGTTTGGGACGCGATTTGCACTGTTGGTGGGAAGCGTGAAAGGTTTTGTCAAAGCTCTCATGCCTACGTCATTATTGTATGTTTTATTTTGTTTTATTTTTCCGAAATCCCATTATTTTTGCAAATTGCAATAAGATAGGAATATAAATCTTGCAAGAGCACTCACTTCATGCAGTAACAATTGGGTGGATTGCACTCCAATAGTTTGGATGATGTTTTTTTCTTTAAAAAAAGAGCACCTAAAAATAAGAGCATCTAAAATTTCCAAATGGAGATCCACACACAGTTACAGCACTAGGTGAAATTCCCACTGTAAACTTGATCCCTAAAGAACCAAGTTTCCTGATGTAAAGTAAGGACTCGGAATATCACAGCAGTGATGGGGTCAAAAGTTTGTCTACCCAACGGCTATCTACATGGATGGGAAGTATGAAAGTCCAACAACACCAACTTCTTGTGGTGACAATTGGGTGGATTACACTGCAATAGTTTGGATGATGTTCAAAAGAAAAGAAGAGTGCTTACCATGGGAATATATCATGTAAATTAGCACTGATGAGTGCTAAATAATGAACACCTATATTGAGGCAAAGTCAAGAGTACTACTGCACACAGAGCATTATACATTTGATTTTGGGTCAATCCACCTCTGAATTTTTATGAATCCTCTTTAATATTATTGCGATTTGCAAAAAATAATGGCATTTGGAAATAAAAAATAAAATAAAAACAAAGGGATGCCAAGTCATGGATGTAAGAAAGCGCTGCTCCAAAACATGTGCACTATGGTCAACTGCAGGATACCCAATGCTGCAAAGCAGATTGCTTTAAAACCTCGATGCTCGGGACTCTAATCAGCCTCTAGAGCAAGAAGAGATCCTTGCAATCTGTGGCTTATCAAAAAAATACTTTGTATCGGGCTCGAAAACACATCGACTCACAGGCAGTGTTGCGAAAGCTCAGGCAATTGGACCGCGGACACCTCGATTCATTGGAAATGCCAATAGTACATATCTTCTCAGTCTTGCACATTACACACAACTCATTTCCTTGATGAATATGCGAAACTTCTTGAGGAATACCGCTACCTGAAACCTCTTGCGCTTAGCAATTCATCGTGCTTTGAACAAGCTGGACTCAATGTAAACGTGCCCAGAGGATGGCTCGAGAATGTAGCCTGAAAAGCGCATCCTTTTGGTATCACATGGCACAGTACCTCCCTGATTATCTCGTTTCTGTTGATGAAATCTCGAAAGATGATCGGAATATACCAGATTGTGGGGACTGCTCCGAGAGGTCAAAAGTAGAGATCCATGGACCTTTTGTTCGCAAGCGGCGTCTTTTGATGTTGGCAGCATTGGCATTAGATAAAGGCATTATTGCTTCGAAGGTTGTTGAGGGATCATTCAGATAATATATTATGTAAATTGGCACTGATGCTAGTGTGTGGCTTGGTATGCTGGGTAAGCCGGGTTTCTGATTTCCGGGTCAGGTCAGGTCAGCTCTGCAGACCTGAGACCCAGCAATATACCCGGATCCATCCAGGGTCAAGAATATTTTTGCACATTGATCTCATAGCTGGAGTACATTTGTAGTACTATGCTGTTCTTTTTTTGATACAAGAATACCTGAACCCTCAGTTATGATGTCATATCACAAAAAATTCGAGTTATGATGTCATTATTGGTTTGGATTTCCATATGAGATTCCAGGTGTCTGGGAGAAACCATAACCCAACCCAACCTGGAGAAATCGGTACCCAACAAACCAGGTATGGGTATAGCCTTGGGTCCAGGTTGGGTTGATGTTTTGGGCACACAACCCAACCTGAGCCACACACTATTAATAAACTCTTATATCAAGGTAAAGTCAAGAGTACTACTTTGCATAGAGCATTGCACATTCCTTAGTTGGTTAATCCATCTCAATTGTTTTTGAATCCTGTTCATGTTAAGATGTGTTACAGCCATGCCTACCGAATTACCGACCGAGCCTCAGACCCTATTCTATATCTAACCAACCGGTTACCGACTTGGCAACTCCGGCCACCGTATTGGCTCGGCTAGTCCGGCCATCACATTGGCTTGGCAACTCCAGACATTGCATTGGTTCGGTTACTCCGGACTTTTGACCACTTCACCAATATTGGTCAATCTACACCATTTCCAGTACTCCGGCCACTCGGCCGAGCTTTCCGGTGTATTATGACCGATTATCTCGGCATATCTCGGTCGATCATCTCAGCATAACCTCGGTATGACTCCGGTCCAGTCTTGGGAACTATTCCCACACTATTGTTTTATGCCTGTTATTGTTTTATTGTCTTTCGCTTCACTATTGTCTTTTGGTACTGAATTACTTTATTGTTTTACTTACCAAGGGACCGGTCCGGCCCTGGAACATTGGCCCCATTGGCAGTATTTAAGTAGTACATACTTGTATAGTAACCTTAGCTCCAAAATCAACTTAGTCTGGCCTTGTACTCATTCCGAGTCCTTCCTTGACCAATTGACTGAGATTCCGGTTATTAAGCCGACACAGCCACGTGATCTCGGTCGAACCTCGGCTACGCCTTTGGTCCTACTGTCTTAACTTAGCTTAGACTTTGCCTTACTATTTTCCTCTCGGGACACCTTACGGCGTGTCAAGGGTGTTGCCAATAGCTTCACCGAGTCCCATCACTTGCAAGGTCCAACCCGGAATCTTTCCGGACCATTTCTGTCCGATATCTCGGCCGCTCCACTCCGGGTCGCACAGACTTAACAAGATGGGAGTATGAAAGTCACAACAACACCAACTTCTTGTGGTGACAATTGGGTGGATTATACTGCAATAGTTTGGATGATGTTCAAAAGAAAAGAAGAGTGCTTACAATGGGAATATATCATGTAAATTAGCACTGATGAGTGCTAAATAATGAACACCTATATTGAGGCAAAGTCAAGAGTACTACTGCACACAGAGCATTTCGATGCTCATATTGCTAGTCAACAATGCGGATCTTTTCTATTTGAATGGTTGACAAGGATAAAACATCACGCGCGCTATAAGTTTATTGCGAATAGCCATATGCAGATTCATATCATTATTAGCAATGTTTACATGTCATGTACTGTTGTTGTAATAAAGCTTTGGCAGTATACTATCCATGTGTGGTATCTTGAATATGGCGATGCTACACAATAGTGAACTCAAAAGTGTAATGACTTCCTCACATATGGATGTTAAGGGGAGCCTTAGAGAATCCACAGAAGGTATTATCCTGCGTTTATTTCAGCAATCTGTGGCAAGTAGTGAATTTGCATAAAAATTCACTACACATGTACTCAAATACATGTAGTATAGCCGTTGGGTTATTGTATATAGAATATTGGGGGTGTGGGAATGTGCTGCAGGTTAAGTGGGTTCCTGCCAATTTGGGAATCTGGGGCTTTACAGATTACAGAAATAGATCAACTATAACATAGAGAGTGAATATAATGTGGACTAGAAATATCAACAGACTATAACTGTAAAATCTGTATGGTATAACAGTGGGCTTTCAGCGTAGCAATCTTACAGGGTCAGGATTGTTTTTCCTTATCACACCTATGCCTAGCCAGAGTTCAAATTTCACAGAGCAGTAGCATTTCACATCTTGATTAGGTATCAAGTCATAATTCGCTATATTAAGAGGAAATTATGGGAGCGGTATTCATTTGGTTTTAGCAATGATCATCGAAAGGAAGGAGAGAGTCTTGAATGTGAATATACATCTTTTGTAACAATTGGCGCACTTGCGATTGCCGTAGGTGTGTGACAGGGTATCTCTGGTGAATGTGACCGGGGTATTCTGTCTTTTGCTCACACCAGTTGCAGCACTGAGTCAGGCATTACCGGATGACCATACAGAGGTCAGAATATTTTTTTTCTACGATTGATGTCTTCCATTCAGCTGGAGTTACATTTTGTAGTATAATTGCGTTTCTTTCTTTGGATAACAAGATGCTCTTATCCTCTTTTTTTAAAGAAAAAAACATCATCCAAACTATTGGAGTGCAATCCACCCAATTGTTACTGCATGAAGTGAGTGCTCTTGCAAGATTTATATTCATATCTTAATATAAAGAGGATTCACAAAAATTCAGAGGTGGATTGACCCAAAATCAAATGTAT
>ML769535.1:0-40194 GCA_009733575.1 Gymnopus androsaceus JB14 | reverse complement strand
CGCTAGTCACTGCGTTTCATGCAAATTATCACTCCGAAGATAATTTGGATGATGGCTTAAATATCCATAATTGCATCCCTTGTATGATAATTCACTAAACAATATGTAGATAGCCGTTGGGTAGACAAACTTTTGACCCCATCACTGCTGTGATATTCCGAGTCCTTACTTTACATCAGGAAACTTGGTTCTTTAGGGATCAAGTTTACAGTGGGAATTTCACCTAGTGCTGTAATCCTGTGGTTGGGATCTGCTGGTTCCCCCCTCTCTCTCCCCCCGCTCCCCCCCCTCCCCCTCTCTTCCCCGCCCTCTTGGAAAATTGTATGATGCGCGATTTTAGGGCTTCTGTTTTTAAAGAAAAAAACAATATTCCAATTGGAGACAGATGTGCACCAATTTCATACGCGTATGAAGGTATGCTCTTGCTGATATGATTATTATTCACTTTATTTATTGCTAATAGGCAAATTTTATAAGAAGTCGGATTTCTTGGAAAAATTAATATATCAAATATATATACATCAGACGAATTAATGACGAGGCATGATGACTTGTATTTCAAAACCTTTTCACGCTTCCCATCCTATTACATCACATCGCGCCCATATAATAGGCTGCTCTGTCTAAGAGTCTCTTTTCTGTCTCGTGGATTTGTGTTATCTGCAGTTCCAGTACCATGAGCTCTGTATATGATTTCTCTCGATGATGCTCAATTTGTACCAAACCTCGACTGATAGCAGTAGTATTGTATGAGGGCCTGATTATGGAGTCGATCTTGCTCTATCAGTTCTGATCTTATTGATTGCTTGTTTAGGGGGTGCGTTTAATTTAGGTTAAGCAAAGTCTCTATAAGTATTCGTAGAGACTACGCTCTCCGTATCCATGCGCCGGCAGGGTAAGTTCTCCCGAGTGTCTCTCCTTTTAGACAGAGAGGACAATAAGTAAACAAGAAAATAAGAGAATTCTGCACATACCTGGTGAGATGGAGAAGACTCTGGGCCTCCATCTCATCAGCGCCGAATATATATAAGCAACTCCTGTAGACAGGGGTTCGCTTGCCGCATGGCTCAGCGCTCTGAGACTCACCTGTTTGCAATGGAACCACTTTTGATCTTGCTAGGTAGACTAAGGTGGGTCCTGTACAGGTATGTTTGCATTGCATTGGTTTTTCCTTTACTGATTAGACTTCAGTGATCCCTCAGGATTAAATCCTATTAATTTCAGAGACATTCATACTAGTACTGTGAAACCATACATTTGAAGTGCATTCAAATAAAATGCTCGATCCTGAAGAGTAGAAAGGCAAGTTCATACTTGAAGTAAACTTACTTTGCAGAGGTACCTTGCAGGACAGATTATATAAGAGGTATCCGCAAATCCTGCAAATTCCAATAGTATAATTCAAGCTTCAAGTTAACAGCCCAACAACACTTCATGATACATTCTGTCTAATCATCTTTTCTATCAATTTAGACCGTGGCGTGATAGTACATTCATAAGGACGAGGATATCTAAAGGGGTTTGCAATGATTAGTAGTACATCCAAAATATAATCACACAACAAGAGAAGAAAGACATACGAAAAAAATCCATCCATAGAATCCGTGCTTGGTTCAATTGCTACGCCATCCTTATCCGAGACTTTGGACAGATCAAAACAAGCCAACAGCGAAGCAACTGTAAGCCAAACTGCACTCCGCGCAAAAACCCTACCAGGGCATATGCGTCTTCCATATCCAAATGCTGCATCTGGGTACGGGACGGTGCTATTGAGTGTTCCATCTGGATTGAGGAAGCGTTCTGGGCGGAACTGATCTACATCTTCACCGTAGGTAGCGGGATCATGAAGGATTGCCCTGTAATGAGAATGTGTACTAAGCATCGACAAGTCTAGTGACAAAATTTACCAGCTATTTCCCATAACGATGGTATCGGCTGGTATATAATACCCTTTGTAGGTATCTGCGCTGGCGGTGTGGTGTGCGATAGCTATGAATATCTTGTCAGAATACTTCCTTGTTTCGAATCAATAGATTGTACCAAGTGGTATGACAGGCCTCCATCGCAGCCCTTCCATCACTATTGCATCGACGTAAGGGATTTTTCCTTCATCGACAACACCGGGAAGCCGATCGTAGCCTACGACTGCATCGACAGCAGCTTGACCTTTCTTCAAAATATCCGGATTACAGACTAAGGCAAGGAAAATGGTACTGGTGGCCGTATACGTCTAAAATGATAAGTCTTAGTCAGTAGCCACCGGTGCAAATGAGCTCACCGTATCTGCTCCAGCTGTAGAGAAATCAGGGTTAATTTGATGTTTGAACCTTCCGCTGAGAACTTACCAGCATAGATAGTCCCCAGAACATCCCTCAATAAATGTTCCTTGTCCTCGGACCAGCTTCCGTTGTCCTGCATCTGTTGTAGCGCTCGAGACGCCATGGAAGATTTTGCGGTACCTCTTGCCTAGTCAATATTATGAGCATTGTGCCCCATGCAAATGAATTAAACCTAGTTACCATATTCCTCTTGACAAATTCTAAAGGTTGGTTGATCATTTCTTCAACCGTTTTCTTCTCATCCGCCGCCTTCCTCTTGAAGCTCGCACCAGGAAGCCATCCCGGAACGTACTTTAGCAACGGAAAAGCATCCACAAGATATGACCCGGGTATCGCAGCTTGCGTGAATGCATGGTTCGCTTTTGTCGAAAGCTCAATATAAGGATCATGAAAATCGTTAGCGACAATGCCGTATGCTGAGGAGATAATGTTTCCTCCGGAAAGACTGGCAGTAAGAAAATCAGCATGTACCAAATACAGGCTATACAGCAGCAGCAGCACGAAGCTTGGACGCACAAACCCAGATGATCTTCAAGCTCTTTCGGCGTTTCGAGGAGTCTGTTCAAAAATACATGCACACTTTCTTGCATGCGAGGCTTTTCGTATGTCTTGAGATTTGAAGGTGAGAACAGTTGTATGAACAGTGCTCGTGATTCTAATCATATTTTCGTCACTTTTACTCTGGCGGCCACACAAGAACTTACTTCGCCATTTAGTTCCATAAGGGATAAATGCAAAGTTGTAGTCCCACCCCATTCTACACAGCATATTTTGTGACAATAGCTAGAGGCGGAGGAAGTAAGCACTACTCACAGCTCACAAAGCATCGGAAAACGTGGTCTGCGAAGTTAAAGAGACCTTCATAGCGGAACTAAATTCTTCTAACCTGTTAGAATACAACGTGGATTTTCCGACGAAAAGGTCATTCGTTGCCTCTGTGGAGTTGAGAATCAACATTGACCTCCCGGCCATGTTCAGGTATAACAAATCGCTCCCTATAGATAATTATAAGCCAGTAACGGCCATATGGGAAAGGATTACGCACCATATTTGTGAGCCATTTCCATATAAGCTATGTGGACCTTCTCTTTTGGTATATCAAAGATATTACCTATAATTGGCCATCCTTTGGGTCCCGGTGGAAGTGCTCGTGGGCGAATCCAAGCGCGGCATGCAAAGAACAAGAACAAGCCTAAAGCAATGAGATTGATAGTAAGATGGATGGAAGGCATTAACATGGGGACCTTCTTCGCGTCGCTTCAAATATAGAGCTGGCAAGGCGCGGAGATATGGTGAACCAGCTGTTAGCATGTATTTCTGATGGAAAACGGTTTTAGGGGGTGTTTCGTAACGTTTGCAATGCCCAGTGCCAGTGGTCACTGGAAATAAGTAAAGCCAGGTCGCTAGGTCGCCAGTGCTGAGTGCACTGCGCGGAATCGTGAATGGTATTTTACTAAGTATGCCGTCTCGCGAAACCGAGAATGCAACATGATCTATGAAATCAGATTCCTTGCACTCTGAGAACGAAGATAAACTCCAGCCTAGATCGAAAACGAATGAAGTACGTGATTATTATCTCCTCATCTTGCCAAGCCCCAGGATTGGCCTTGAACCAAGCTCTTTGCAGCCTACAATTGTGTGGAAATGGTTGGTAAGTGCACATACAGTTCTGACACCACAGCCTGTCGAGGTACTAGCACACCAAAGCAAATGCTCGCCTAACGAAAAACAGAGACTCGGGTCCAATGTTAATCGCTTGAGAGTTAAGCTAATGAGTCTCCTCTAAGCATCTCGTTATACTCTGACGATCCATGCGGATGTGTCTATACAGATACATCCATACGGATCGTCATTTATACTCGAGTCTGCATACGGGAGACTAATCCTGATTATAGTGCCACTTACAGCGCTTCATCGTAATCAGACGCGATGCCATTTCGCCAGGCGGCCATAAGCGAAACGAACAGGAGCCGTAAATACCCGATGCCTAAGAATTCGACCTAGAATGGATATGTTCTCCTGGACTGATTTTTTAAAGCGGGTGAGAAGATATTAAAAGGATGGTGTTGAATATGGGCGAAAACCTTGGGATCTAAGGTCGGGAGTGACCTGCTCTGCTAGCCAAGTAGGCGGGAACTAGAAGTATGTTGTCCCAATGGCTTGTATATCCGGTGAACTGGGGAGGCGGGAAGCCAGATTGAGTCTAGCTTATCGCAGTGGTGAGGCCGATTACTACACCTACATAGAAAATTTCAAGTTGGATGAAGATGATTCATCAGGAAACACTGAAATGATCCGTATCGCCCACCCAGCGCTACGGACTGCTATGGAGCATCTCGAGTGTCTGTATTGTTATGGCACCGGTCCGGACAATCTTGTACATCTATGGACACCCCGTATAAGTGCCATGATGCTCTGTACAGCTTGGAGACTCCATACAGGTATGTTTTGTTCAGCCATTGATATTGATTGCACAACCAACTACAGACCGAGAACATACTTTCACTTAGTACACATTAATTCCATGTGCAAATTGATTCACCAATGATAATATTGAATCTAACACATAAATATGCACAATAATAACTAATGAGTAAGTGACAAATGGGCAACAACCAAGCAGCGACTTGGGGAAACCAAAGAAAAATCGTTAAGTTCTCAATCGACACATTGAATTGCCATTGGACCCGGGTCCCGGAGTTCCCAAAGGAACAGACAATGATCCGATGTCGGACTTCTGTGGATTCTTATCATCCATATAAAAAACGGCGTTCTTTCCTTCCCTTTTTTTGTCGCTTTCCTCTCCCCACCACCTTCTCACTTCACCGCAATGCCTAGACCAAGCCAGTCAAATTGCACTGGCTCGGACATTTTTTCTTTTTCTTCTTTGCTCTAATTGGACATTTAGAACGGGGCTGCAAGTTTTTGTGAGCTTCTGGTATGTTTTTAACCTCTTCCCTTGGTTCTGCCGCTCATTTTTTCTGTCTTATACAGCGTACATCCAATGCAAACTGGTGCTCACCAATTGTATAGAGCCTTCCATGAACGCCAACTGAAGGTTTCCGCTGTTTGCCAATGGTACTACTGTTGCTAGTTTCGTTGATTTTGGGAAAAGTGTACGTTCTACTTTCCCTTCGCAAGTTTTTTCTTACTTACTGACGAGTATCAATGCTCTTCCCCTATAGCCCACGTAATTGCTGAATTCACCCTCATTAATGCCCTCCATGCTGCTAGTGGTGCACGCTTCGCCCAAGTAAGTGAATTATCTTAACTCAGCTGACAGTTTCAGTTGTTTTGGCATGTCATGGTCTTTCTTCGTTCATTTTCCTGTCTTTGCAGTCAATTTGCAGTCACATAATTATGTAGTTACGCTTGTACTAGATAGATCTGTATATTCAATATAAAGAAGCCCTTCACTTTCTCTCGTTTGTGCTTTGAAATGAATAATGATGCAAAGTGAATGGAACTGGTTTTGTTCTCGCTGTTTAGGGCATACATATCAGTACAGAGTAGTAAAGTAGATGTCTATATGCTATAGTGAACTGTACATAATGCTCCCGGAGCACTCCAGAGCTGTACAGACAAACCTGTCACCTGTCCGCAGTTCGTTGCTCTGTGGAGTTGAGAATCAACATTGACCTCCCGGCCATGTTCAGGTATAACAAATCGCTCCCTATAGATAATTATAAGCCAGTAACGGCCATATGGGAAAGGATTACGCACCATATTTGTGAGCCATTTCCATATAAGCTATGTGGACCTTCTCTTTTGGTATATCAAAGATATTACTAGAATATCACAGCAGTGATGGGGTCAAAAGTTTGTCTACCCAACGGCTATCTACATGTTGTTTAGTGAATTATCATACAAGGGATGCAATTATGGATATTTAAGCCATCATCCAAATTATCTTCTGAGTGATAATTTGCATGAAACGCAGTGACTAGCAAGACAGAGAGGACAATAAGTAAACAAGAAAATAAGAGAATTTCTGCACATACCTGGTGAGATGGAGAAGACTCTGGGGCCTCCATCTCACCAGCGCCAAATATATATAAGCAACTCCTGTAGACAGGGGTTAGCTTGCCGCATGGCTCAGCGCTCTGAGACTCACCTGTTTGCAATGGAACCACTTTTGACCTTGCTAGGTAGACTAAGGTGGGTCCTGTACAGGTATGTTTGCATTGCATTGGTTTTTCCTTTACTGATTAGACTTCAGTAATCCCTCAGGATTAAATCCAATTAATTTCAGAGACATTCATACTAGTACTGTGAAACCATACATTTGAAGTGTATTCAAATAAAATGCTCAATCCTAAAGAGTAGAAAGGCAAGTTCATACTTGAAGTAAACTTACTTTGCAGAGGTACCTTGCAGGACAGATTATATAAGAGGTATCCGCAAATCCTGCAAATTCCAATAATATAATTCAAGCTTCAAGTTAACAGCCCAACAACACTTCATGATACATTCTGTCTAATCATCTTTTCTATCGATTTAGACCGTGGCGTGATAGTACATTCATAAGGACGAGGATATCTAAAGTGGTTTGCAATGATTAGTAGTACATCCAAAATATAATCACACAACAAGAGAAGAAAGACATACGAAAAAAATCCATCCATAGAATCTGTGCTTGGTTCAATTGCTACGCCATCCTTATCCAAGACTTTGGACAGATCAAAACAAGCCAACAGCGAAGCAACTGTAAGCCAAACTGCACTCCGCGCAAAAACCCTACCAGGGCATATACGTCTTCCATATCCAAATGCTGCATCTGGGTACGGGACGGTGCTATTGAGTGTTCCATCTGGATTGAGGAAGCGTTCTGGGCGGAACTGATCTACATCTTCACCGTAGGTAGCGGGATCATGGAGGATTGCCCTGTAATGAGAATGTGTAATGAGCATCGACAAGTCTAGTGACAAAATTACCAGCTATTTCCCATAACAATGGTATCGGCTGGTATATAATACCCTTTGTAGGTATCTGCGCTGGCGGTGTGGTGTGCGATAGCTATGAATATCTTGTCAGAATACTTCCTTGTTTCGAATCAATAGATTGTACCAAGTGGTATGACAGGCCTCCATCGCAGCCCCTCCATCACTATTGCATCGACGTAAGGGATTTTTCCTTCATCGACAACACCGGGAAGCCGATCGTGGCCTACGACTGCATCGACAGCAGCTTGACCTTTCTTCAAAATATCCGGATTACAGACTAAGGCAAGGAAAATGGTACTGGTGGCCGTATACGTCTAAGATGATAAGGCTTAGTCAGTAGCCACCGGTGCAAATGAGCTCACCGTATCTGCTCCAGCTGTAAAGAAATCAGGGTTAATTTGACGTTTGAACCTTCCGCTGAGAACTTACCAGCATAGATAGTCCCCAGAACATCCCTCAATAAATTTTCCTTGTCCTCGGACCAGCTTCCGTTGTCCTGCATCTGTTGTAGCACTCGGGACGCCATGGAAGATTTTGCGGTACCTCTTGCCTAGTCAATATTATGAGCATTGTGCCCCATGCAAATGAATTAAACCTAGTTACCATATTCCTCTTGACAAATTCCAAAGGTTGTTTAATCATTTCTTCAACCGTTTTCTTCTCATCCGCCGCCTTTCTCTTGAAGCTCGCACCAGGAAGCCATCCCGGAACGTACTTCAGCAACGGAAAAGCATCCACAAGATATGACCCGGGTATCGCAGCTTGCGTGAATGCATGGTTCGCTTTTGTCGAAAGCTCAATATAAGGATCATGAAAATCGTTAGCGACAATGCCGTATGCTGAGGAGATAATGTTTCCTCCGGAAAGACTGGCAGTAAGAAAATCAGCATGTACCAAATACAGGCTATACAGCAGCAGCAGCACGAAGCTTGGACGCACAAACCCAGATGATCTTCAAGCTCTTTCGGCGTTTCGAGGAGTCTGTTCAAAAATACATGCACACTTTCTTGCATGCGAGGCTTTTCGTATGTCTTGAGATTTGAAGGTGAGAACAGTTGTATGAACAGCGCTCGTGATTCTAATCATATTTTCGTCACTTTTACTCTGGCGGCCACACAAAACTTACTTCGCCATCTAGTTCCATAAGGGATAAATGCAAAGTTGTAGTCCCACCCCATTCTACACAGCATATTTTGTGACAATAGCTAGAGGCGGAGGAAGTAAGCACTACTCACAGCTCACAAAGCATCGGAAAACGTGGTCTGCGAAGTTAAAGAGACCTTCATAGTGGAACTAAATTCTTCTAACCTGTTAGAATACAACGTGGATTTTCCGACAAAAAGGTCATTCGTTGCCTCTGTGGAGTTGAGAATCAACATTGACCTCCCGGCCATGTTCAGGTATAACAAATCGCTCCCTATAGATAATTATAAGCCAGTAACGGCCATATGGGAAAGGATTACGCACCATATTTGTGAGCCATTTCCATATAAGCTATGTGGACCTTCTCGTTTGGTATATCAAAGATATTACCTATAATTGGCCATCCTTTGGGTCCCGGTGGAAGTGCTCGTGGGCGAATCCAAGCGCGGCATGCAAAGAACAAGAACAAGCCTAAAGCAATGAGATTGATAGTAAGATGGATGAAAGGCATTAACATGGGGACCTTCTTCGCGTCGCTTCAAATATAGAGCTGGCAAGGCGCGGAGATATGGTGAACCAGCTGTTAGCATGTATTTCTGATGGAAAACGGTTTTAGGGGGTGTTTCGTAACGTTTGCAATGCCCAGTGCCAGTGGTCACTGGAAATAAGTGAAGCCAGGTCGCTAGGTCGCCAGTGCTGAGTGCACTGCGCGGAATCGTTAATGGTATTTTACTAGGTATGCCGTCTCGCGAAACCGAGAATGCAACATGATCTATGAATCAGATTCCTTGCACTCTGAGAACGAAGATAAACTCCAGCCTAGATCGAAAACGAATGAAGTACGTGATTATTATCTCCTCATCTTGCCAAGCCCCAGGATTGGCCTTGAACCAAGCTCTTTGCAGCTCTACAATTGTGTGGAAATGGTTGGTAAGTGCACATACAGTTCTGACACCACAGCCTGTCGAGGTACTAGCACACCAAAGCAAATGCTCGCCTAACGAAAAATAGAGACTCGGGTCCAATATTAATCGCTTGAGAGTTAAGCTAATGAGTCTCCTCTAAGCATCTCGTTATACTCTGACGATCCATGCGGATGTGTCTATACAGATACATCCATACGGATCGTCATTTATACTCGAGTCTGCATACGGGAGACTAATCCTGATTATAGTGCCACTTACAGCGCTTCATCGTAATCAGACGCGATGCCATCTCGCCAGGCGGCCATAAGCGAAGCGAACAGGAGCTGTAAATACCCGATGCCTAAGAATTCGACCTAGAGTGGATATGTTCTCCTGGACTGATTTTTCAAAGCGGGTGAGAAGATATTAAAAGGATGGTGTTGAATATGGGCGAAAACCTTGGGATCTAAGGTCGGGAGTGATCTGATCCGCTAGCCAAGTAGGCGGGAACTAGAAGTATGTTGTCCCAATGGCTTGTATATCCGGTGAACTGGGGAGGCGGGAAGCCAGATTAAGTCTAGCATATCGCAGTGGTGAGGCCGATTACTACACCTACATAGAAAATTTCAAGTTGGATGAAGATGATTAAGATAGAAGACGTTACGGATCCCAAAACTCGTCACGCTCATCATTGTCAAGTGGAGTTACATCTAAAAGTCTAGAACCGTAGACCTCAATGAATATTTCCCCAGAGGAAAAGGAACGTCAAGGGACGCGGACATTGCGCCAAACATGCCGAGTTCTTGGGCGAAGTTGAGTATTCACAGGCAGGCCGCCAGAGGAAAGCAAGTAAGTCACACTGAAAAATTCTCTTTGAGAAATTTTATTTTTACATACCCCTTGGCTCCTCCATTTGATCTTTGCGCTAATGCCTCCTGATAGTACTCAAAAATAAAGTGTTGAGACATGTAGCTGCGCTAAAAGATGAGGTTATTCCACTGGACGCAGAGTTTAATTCCGAGAGCGAGCACAACTTTTGGTGAATCAGTGGATGGAATACATACTCCTCACAAGGTTAAAGATTGAAAAAAATCGGTGGGAGTTCAAAATTAGATGGCACCGACTCCGCATACTCTATCCATTCCTTAGGCTCCACAACATGCTAAACGTCGACAAGACCTGCTGCTTTCACCGTCTTCAAATTGTGCAGACTCGTTTCCTGCGTTGGGCCCTGGGACTCGTTAATAATTCTCTATCGTTACGCTGCTTTACGCTTACTTCCCTTGTGAGTCCGCCTTCTCCTTTACTTTATCCAGCTCGCTCGTACCTCATGATCTCGCTCACACAGCACTGCAACTTCCAGTAGCGCCCTATGGGAATACCCTATGAGAAGCTGAGAGACTGGTAGTGAATAGAGTATGGCTAATGCATTTATTTAACTCGAGACTTAGCTATACGACATTGTTATTTTTTAAAAAAAAGAAAGATGAACGTAGGAAAGAAGATTCCGGCGCTTTGGTCAAGCTCTACCTAATGAACGTGCTACGTGCGAGGGACGCGACATTCCAAGGAATTTAAGTACTAAGGATACATTAGATTGCAGTAAGACGCTGACTTTACGAGCGAATCCGATATTCAGATAATGACCACTGCACCGAAATGACCTTCCATGCCTGAATGGCTTGGATGATATTCAATCCCTATATCGGGTGAATCAGGGGAAACAGGATATGGAGGTTTAGCCTGGACGTGTAAGCGGAGCTTCAACCCATTGTGTTTGAGGTTTCGCAGAATATTCAGCTCTGCTGCGGAGAAGGAGGGATCAGGCTCTGTGTGGTACAACACTTCGCATGATTTTAATGGTATCTTTTCAAGGTATCGACTCTCAAGGAAAGTCGTCAATGATGTAGCACTTGTGGTTGTACTTGAAGGGTTCAAATGATCCCGGTCCACTATGAAGGTTTGGTGGAGGATTCGAATGTTTTGTAGCCGAGGCCACATGGGATTGGGATTGTTGGGCAAGTATGTAAGACTGGAAAGGTGGGAGTCCCGGAGAGGATATTCCGGCCACATAGTAGTTTTGAACTGAAAGGTGATTAGATTCGGAGTTTGTGAAAGACATTCTGTTAAGGCGTTCGATGTTAGTGGCATATTCAGGTTCAATGTTTCCAAAGTGTGTAACGGCAGTCGAGAAAACGGCCACTTCGAAATGGTCAACATTGGCCAATCAGATGAAAAGTCAGAGCGCTTGCAAAGCGGAACACTGGATGCAATTGGTGATAGAAGTGACTTGGGTCTGAAAAAAACTATCCAAGGCTTCACCCTCCATTGATTGGCTTGGAAAGACTAACAATTGCATTTCAGTAAGATCCTTGAGATGTACCACAGTACTAAACATATCATCCCCCAATGCTATGAGGAAAGATATTGACCGTATCCCAGGAGTTTCTGCCAAAATAGCTGTCACTTTGACAGGAGTCAAGGTGTCGTTGATAGCGAGTTTGGTTATATTTCTCCAATTGCAGGGTAGCAAGTGGAAATTCTTGTCCGGGACAAAAACCTCATTAATCTCCAGCATCTTCAAGAGCGGCATCCGAGAAAGAAGAGGCGAAAAAGCTGGGTCATCCGATGACCAACTCATGCCAAATTGTGAATCTTCATCTCGCACCCGCAATGATACAAGAGAAGGGAAAAGGGATGGGGATAGTTTGTTGAAGCTTGTGAAACTTGTGGAGGTCAGAGACAAGAAAACGTCTCTAAACCTATCACTGAACTGCATTAATGAGCGGATCATCATCTCCATATTAGTTTGTGGCATGGCCGTCTGTAAATCAGAAATCTCCACCATGGGATTCCACGCACGGTGGAGATCCGCATGGCCATGAAAGGAAATGGACAGTGGAAGTGACCCAGATCGCTTCAACCACATCGTTACTCCTGCGATCCGTCGAGAGCAAGCATCCTCACTCAAATGCGGAGGAAGGAAGAGATGCAATGAATTCCACAAAAGAGGAGCGGCGAGCGCAACATTTCTCCAATGCCGACAAATCATCGTGAAAAGTAAAGGTGCCTCATTCAGGTTTCGGACTGGATATGCAGGCTCAGTGGGGAGACACTGGACGAATATTTCGGCAAGTGTCTCCGGAGGAATCTGACGAACTGGCGAAGCCAAAGCTCTGTGAGCCTCGATGTAGTTTCCGATTTGCCGCTTCTCCGATAGTAGATTGCTAAGGACTGTCTGCACGCGATCGATTTCCGTTTCCAGGCGGGAGAGTTCAAGCTGAGGATGAACGAGGTGAGCCTGGAGACTCTTCAGTTCAGCTGTAGAGGGAGCATGATTTGTTCCAATAACAGAGGCGAATGGTGAGTGCTCTGTGTTCCAAGGCGATAAAAGATTAGCTGGCTCTGACATGCACGTTCAAAGTAGTGCGTGTACTTCAAACTAACGCTTATTAAATTTGAGCGCTTGATTCGGCGTCACACCAATCTCCTCTTTCGTCTTAACACCCAAGCTGTAGTATCCGTAGTACAAGCACCAAATTAATCTCAATCACCAGGATTTACACCAGTCACGACGGAAGCATCGAGCAAGGGCCAAGGCGTCTGTATCAGTCAACAGGATGATTGGCGGTAGGCGAGGATGGCTGTTTGTTGCAGGACGGAAACGGGCTGGTGGTTTTGAGGTCGTTCCTGCCACCAATTGAACTTCGAAATGTGCCTTCAGGCATATCGAGTGCTCTTTCGCGGCTCTTTCTTCTCCGCCTCCAAACGAACTCTATAATCTCCGCATTCTTCGAATCTCTCTCCTCTACCCATTCGAGATCATGTTCTGTGTCCAGACTCCAAATCGAACTTCTTTTCCACTTCGTTGATATTACAGACGGAGATCTGTTTCTTTCCAGATAACTTCTGCCGAAGTAAACTCGTTGTGATGCTCGTCGAATGTGACATAGACTTTGGTTCGAAAGCAAAGAGAGAGGGTTTCCCCGTTCGGAAAGCATTCGATTTGGCTGAGGCGACGCGTGGATTAGTGCGACTAAAGCGAGATCTTTCCGCTTCACCATTTGTCTCCTCTTCTTTTCCTCTCTTCATTCTCCGTCCTCCGGGTCCTTATCTCAAATTTCAATCCTTGTTTCTGAACACGAGGAGAGTGCTGCATACGCGTCGTGATGACCATCTCCTGCGACTGGTTGGACCGCCGCGTCAATATCAGATATAGCTCCGGAATTTTGGATCGCGGAATGCACGGCAGGAAACTGTGAAGCATCTTGGTCAGGTCTACAGTCATCGAAAACAGGTTTTACCTATGACTATCACAGGACAGAAAGTGATAATTGGTGGGATTCATGTATACAGGAATGCGGCCAAAGACATGCTCCAAGCACCCAAAGCCCACTGAACCATTGATGAATAGTAAGGATGAGTGCAGAGTATAGGGGAGAAAGTCGGAGAGGGTGATGCGAGCAATTCGAATGTTTGAGTTTGAACTCTGGTAAAGGGAGGAGTGTGGATGTCGGCGTTCACTAGTGCAAAAGAGCGACTGAGGACTCGATTTGGCTTGGACGGCGCATGTCAACTGGAGCGAGAGGGTTTTCTTCGCATTTGCTTCTTCCTTTCTTCATTCTCATCTTCTTCATCCTTATCTCCATTCCCATCCCTCTCTATCTTCTCTTGTCTCTTCCCTCTATTTCTCCCTGCCTCCTACTTATTCAGCTATGCCATCCAAACAGAGTGTCAGGCGGAATCGTCCTTGAGCGATTCAAAAGGACTCTTTCGATCGTCATGAGAAATGCACCGGGATCCTGGTATAGATGCCTTCCTAATGATATGGTCCGACTTTTAGCTGTGATAGTGGCGATTCGCTTCCAAATGACCAAGTTCCTCGCGAGTTCTGTACTAGGCTGAGATCGTCGGTAGCGTGTGTGATACGTTGGTTGGAGTCTGCAAGAATCCAATGGAAGATTTGTGTCATGACAAAGAGAGAGCCGAAACTACGCTATGCGCGTGAATCGAGAGACGCGTCGAGAGGTGATGAATATCTAATTGGCGCGGAACCCGCGGCGCCGGGCGCCTTCCCTTCGGTCAGCGTCGGGGATCTTTCTTCTTTCTTCTTACTCTCATCTACTGTATCGTGCAATATCTCCTTCACGCGTTAGAGAGTGTGCCTACCAACTTTTCTGAACGTGAGTGCCGTCGTATAACCGATGTTTACATTCTTTTTACTGAACTGTGGCGCTTAGTATGTATTTGTTAAACGAACTACTGTAGGATGACTGAGCCTTGGCCACTCGAAATCCCAGAGTTGTTGGTCCAAATGCTTTCTCATCTAGAGCCCATTGATCTTCAAAGATCTGCGCTCTTAGTCAACCGAAGATGGGCCGAAATATGTCTAGACTTTTTGTGGTATCAAGTTGAAGTTAATGACTTGTGCCAACTCTTCAAACTCCTGGCACCCATTTCCAAAACGTTAGAAGAAAAGGAATACCCTGGCATCATCGACGATCTATCCCTACTCACTATATATGTATGTGATGGGATTTCTTTGCTAAAACATTCTCATTTTCTTACAATTTCCAGGAATTCGATGGAAAAACCAAGCCAAATCCAACTGCAGCGATTGGAAGCCATGTACGCCTCGCGAGCTCGCGCCTTCAGCCTGCCTCCAGGAAATATCCATATAACATCCATCCTGGATGACATTTTGCTCTTGCAGCCGAAGCTGCCACTTTTACCCAATCTCATTACATTGAACTGGAACGAGCTCTCCGGGAATATGGCTTCTGATGAAGCTTACGCAGCCCTATTCATGCATGATGGTGTCAGGGCCTTCAAAATCATGCATGATAGCGTTAGTACGGCCTTTCCTGACCTAGTTCAGCATTCTCCAGCCTGGGATAGTGCCCGTCGAATCGTGTTCTTTGGGCATATATCCGAGCGAATGCCCAACTTGGATACCCTGGGTGTTTTCTTGCGCGCCGAACCCGATCTCAAGAAACCTCTTCTTGAGTTAATTGGGACTTTACCTCGTTTACGGATTGTCATCCTTCCCGGGTTCTCGGATCCTATCGCTGTATTTTCTAAAATCCAGGATTGTTGCGATCTCGAGCAAGTCAGCTTTTCGATCGACCTGCCTTATAGGTACCAACCGACTAGTGTAGTCACACAACTTACTTCCATTTCTCCCCTTGCATTTCACAAACTCGAAGCTCTTTCACTAAGCTGTGGGCTTGGACTTGCCTCTTCAATTCTCAGACATCTTTTTAGTCACAATCCACGACGTTTGATCAACGTGGCCATGGTTTCCGAGCTCAAGAAGACACCATTCGAGGTACAGAAACTTTGTGAAATCACTGCACAAGTTGGAAACCGCCTAAAGAAGCTATGCCTTGTCGGGCTTCAATTTTATCACCCTAGTCACACCTCATATGTCTCGTCGGAGAACGTCGTTCATTTTGAGGACATCAAGCCTATCGTTGAATGTTCCAATCTTGAATCGTTTGAGCTAGGCTATCCTTTTGATTTGCCGTGGCAGGAGAAGGGATCGATTGCTTTGGCATGGCCGAGATTGAAGAATGTGGGGTTCTACGTATTCTATGCCATCAATCCAGAAGATACCAATGCTGTCAAGGTTCGAACCTTGAGGCTCATAATTCAAAAAGCATTACTCGGCAGAAACATATCCGACTCTAAGGAGGTACGTCTTTGTCTATTCTCTGCGGCATAGTACATCTCTGAGAAGCCTTTCATAGGACATTTTATCAATCCACAACACATTTAACAGTATAAATGCATTCCCAATGACGCACGCCCTTGTTCGAGTAATAATGTTCTTGCAGCTTCTTCATTTGATTTTTGTGCTAATGCTTCCTGATAGTTCTCAAAAATCAGGTAAAGTATTGATACGTGTAGGCTGCCCTGAAAGATGGAGTTATTCCACTAGATGCAGAGTTTAAATTCCGAGAGCGAGCCCAACTTTTGGTAGATCAGTGGAGGGAGGAGTCACCGACTCCACACAGGTTGAAGATTGCATGTCGCGCTCAACCTCAATTAGATGATGTAGTTATATTTTGCTACATTTCCTAAGATGCAGATTGAACAGTCTTTGCCTACTTTTTTGTACTTGTCGCATGCTCTGTTATCAAATACTGTAAATGTACAGCTACATATTTCTTGCTTTTTGACCCGAGGCTTGCTGGGGTCCGCAGCGCTCTTCTGCTGACTGCCGTATAGTACTTAGAGCTCCAAGCTATAGCGCATTGAATTGAGACTTTCGAATATCAACTTGGCCAATGGATTAGTTTGACTCCCGATGAAAAGGATCGAGTTGTTACTTGCAGCATACGACTTCAGGGACTGATCATCGTTATCGCACACCATATATCTGCCTTTCTGTGATGTCTGAGAGGCTGTATCAAAGTAGGTACCGAGGTCATCTTGGACGGTGACACTGAACATAAAGTGCAAGAAAGAATTGAACGGATTTTATCGCGTTTGGAACGCGTTCCAGTTCTCTCCATTTACCCTTCAGTCTTTGCATCATTAGCAGCTGTCGGTGCTCTGCCAGTGTCTCGCAGCACACCTTCAAGGCAAAGAACGAATTCGCCGTTCCGACGCTGACTGTTTCGGGCTGATATTCGCGTGTGTACCTACAGTATTCGAGAAACACATTAACCGTATAAAACATCGACAGTCTGAGTAGGTAAGATACATGATTTATGTAGTGCATTCATCGACGTACAATCCTAATCATATCCCGCAAGTCGACCGACTAACATCCGCCAATGCTTTCCAGTTTCCTGTCTCCGTCGTAATGATTATCCAATGTCTATTGTAACGGTAGCCAGTCCCACGTAAGCAGCGCGCTTGCCAGCACCTAGGTAGCACCGAAATCACTCTTCATCTTCGACCACATCCATCATAATCTGGTCCTCCGTTTCATCTGGGCCATTACTCAGAGGCGACTTTGGTTGAGAAGATTGGGAGCGCCGTTTCATTGACACTGGGGACCGCGAAGCCGCCGATGATGGAGATTGTGATTGTGGGGACAGAAGAGAACTTGAAGGAGATGAAGAAGCAGAAGCAGCAATCGGCGATGGCGAAATACCAAGTTTCTTCGACCGTTTTGATGGGTTAAAATGTTTGCATTTCGGGCAAAGGTATTCTATAACGTGACCGCTAGTTAGTGTTAGTTAAAAATGTAAAGAGACAAAACTCACGCGTGTCCTCCCAAACACTCTCCTTAACCAACCCATTATGCGCAAAACACTTTTCACAAATAAGAGCAAAGCGAGCGGAATCGTCGTCGCCTAGAACTACGTCAACGATTTTGTCGAGCCATTGCTTTCGTGGAGGCTCAGGCGGTGTCGAAGACATTGCTATAGCCATGGTTAACAAACACAAAGAGAAATAGGGACATGAAACTCACTAGAGAGCTGCTGCATTAGAGCTGGACTGACAGGTGTGCGAGGAGCACCAGCACCCGCACCGTTCGTCCGCTGTGGTGTTTTAAGTTGCTGTTGAGGCGTCACTGGAGGCTGGGTAGGTAGAGACTTTTGCTGAGGAGGTGTTCCCGAAGGAGAATCGTCATAACGTTGCAAAAGCTCCCGAGTCGAATAGTAATTAGTCTTCTTTTTGATTTCTTCGACCTTTTCTCGCTGCTGTTTGAGTAGCTTTTGAAGGGTCCGTTCTGTGATAAGTACAATAAATCGATTCTTTTGAATCGAAAGCGCAAACCGCACGTACCTTCAGCATCTCCCTTCCTGCTGTACCATATCTGCACTATTCGTCTTATAAAGAGGATGCTATAATTTCTCGGTAATTAGCTTTAACCTTTGGTCTGCTCATGCAGGCAAAACGTACGCTATAGGACCCAACAAAACGGGTAATGCACCGAGGGCCTTTTCCATCGAGTTTGGTGACCCTCTCCCGCGAATATTCGGTAGAAGATTGGTATACCATAGACTGACATACGCCACCCAGGCAGCCAAAGTATACAACGTCACCAATAGCGTCGCTCGGCGTTCACGAAGGCGGATTTCGGAGAGCTGAACCTGACGCTTTCGGATGTCGTTTGCGAGGGTAGATAGGATGGTATCATAGTCTTCTTCTTTCTGCTATGCACAAGTTATTAAGCGGCCGAAATGCGACGATGAATGGACTCACCTTGCGGAATAAACGCGTTATAAAGGACATTTGAAAGAAAGTTTGGAATTTAGCGATTAGAGGCAGTTTGGGACGTGATAGAATACGATAGAATGAACTGCTGAGCTGTTTCAATTTGAGGTTGCGGGCGACGTGTCACGCGCATGGCGCTAATTCTCCGGAAGCGCCGAGCAAGTGTGAATCTCCATGGCTCACTATCTATCCCGGTGCATGATTGAGGCTTGAATCAAGCGATCTGTCATTCCTCCGCGCCCAAGTATCTGAAGTGCAGGCTCATGTAGAGAGGCTTGAAGCTTCTGACGAGGGCATACGAAGCTCAAATAGAGGGTCTCGAAGGCCATCTATACGTATTACGAAGCTCAAATTTCCGATTTGATGTGTGGAAAAGATGCAAAACTCGTCGCGATCTCTTTGCTCCGCAATGTTCTCTCACCTATTCACCGGATTCCCCCAGAGATCCTTTGCGAAATCTTTGAAGTTGCATGTCAGCTTGATTGGAAAATCATTCTCTCAACACTTTTACTTTGTCAAGTTTGTGTTGCTTGGAGGAAGATTGTTCTGGCTTACTCTTGACTCTGGTCAGTACTGTGTCTTTTGCTGCTCTTGCAACATCAGGAAAACCATTATACATCAGGAAAACCTAGGCAAAGGTCATAGAAGTTATAGCAATCTATAGCAAACCATAGCACATCAGCAAAACCGCCGGATCGTATTGCGTATGATCGGTAGATTGATGTAATTGATATGCACAATCATACGCGATCACGGCCCAGCGGAATTTCTTTGGCCGTATAATTGTTATACGCAGTTTATACGCGGTTTATACGCAGGTTATACAACGATATGACCATTAGAGCATTTTATTACAGTAGTAAATAAGTTGATGTAGGTACAAGTTAGTTGCTATTCCATTGCGGTGTGCTCCATGTTCAGCCTCAATGCGGAGAGTCGAGAGTAAATTAGAATATTGTACAATAGCTTACATTGATGCATTGCATCCGCCGCCTGGAGGGAAAACTCGCAAGAATACTCAAGTCATTTGAAACTCCGACAAGCTACTGTACAGTCTCACGTGGATTGTGTTTTTTGGAAGCCAGGCAGTGGCGGCCCTTCCTTACTTCCTTGCGTTTTATCAAGTCCTATTATTTTTTTCTTTCATTCGTTCAACTTGGATTTTCTGTATGGCCAAAAGCTTGAGAAAGACTCGGGATGGATAGGAATAGTCTAATGTGCGTACATTCTTCCTTTCTATGTCTTCTCCGAGGTTGACGTTCAATGTAAATGTTACTGCAGCCTGTTTGCTCCAATGTCATGCCAGGTATGTGAATTCATTTGCTGTTTTTATCCACAGCTTATATCCTTTTTATTTTGCATAGTTTTACTTGGAGGATTTATTCTAACACCCTTGCGAGTTGTCAAACCAGAACTCGCCTCTCGACTGTGCATGAGCTCTTTGCTAGCAGCAAACAATACCAATGGGTCGCGTGGGCATATCTTAGTAAATCTTTTTGCTACCATTATTTGTGCTCACTGTAACTAACTGTATGGCTCCCCAGTGGGTCTTTTGTCCCCGTACCATTCTGGTGCTGGCACTGGTCCCCATTCTCTCCTTGAGTCCTCCCGCTTTGACCCTAGTCCCCTTGTGGCGCTCTTAATTGACATGGCAGTGTGTACTTTTTTCTTCTCAAAGTGCTCTGCTCAAACATGATACCTTAGGTTTCGAAAACCCGCCAGCCACTGAAGTGCAAGACCACAAAGAATAGCGATATTGGTTTCTCCAAACAGTAGACACCTAATATGGCAAAGTTTTCAACTTGCTGAAGATTTGAAGTGAAGCCTTCCACTGTCGAAGCACGTCTCTTGACCATTGCGTGATGCAGTGTGAGTATTTATTACTGTCTGTCTGTTCTAAGCTCGACCTGACTCAGATACATCTCCAGACTTTCCAATCCATTATTTATTTGGTTTCAAATGTTTCTGTTTGGAGCTACAAGGCATTGAGGGCATTACGGGACAGCACTGATTCCGTAGTCTTTTTACATAGCTATCTTTTGTACAATGTCATTGCCATATACTAATAGAATAAATTATCAATGATTATTTTTTTCTTGCTTCATTAACGCATATTCAGGCTAAAAGTCAACCAAAAGTGCTAGCATATGTATTGAATGTATAAAGTATAATTGGGCATATTTGAGGGTATAAACAAACAAGCGAAGGGGCTGTAATTCTGTATAATCAGTGCATAATCGAGCGTGATGGATATGCACTCGGGGCCCTATACATACACAGCCAAATCCGTATGATTGGACGTATTTGGCATGCCTTCATACAGATCATGCATGTGCAGTTTTGCTGATGCAGCCATAGTGCTATGAAATGCTATGGCTTGCTATGAGCTCCTATGAGATAACTAAGCGCTTGAGCCAGCCGTCAATGTCTTGATAGGTGTCACTCCTGCCAACACTATATAGGAATTGATGCATCGTCATAACTTCCCCAAGTTCCCTTCCTTCACACCGCCAATAATTATGCTTCAGCCATGCTGATTCCTGAAGCATTGTGCAAAACAAAATATTCTGATATATATGCGAAATGTATTTTTTCAGACAAGTATAGAAAATACATATTTCAATGGACTAATGAAGGAGTTAGATTCCAACCTTGTGAATTTAGAACTTTATACAGATGTGCAAAAGAAAAGATTTCATTTGGACTCAGAAAACAATAGTTTCAATTTGGACTTGAAAGTCCTGCTTTCACAATTAGAGTGAAAGTAATTGTTTCAAAGAATAATTCAATTTTGTACTAAAAGATTGCCTTTTGCTGTCCGGTTTGGCAGCGGCCTGGGCCGGGCCGAGAACTGAAGTATTGTCTTTCAGGAATCAGGAACCAGCTGAAAGGGTTCTCTGAAACAGATACTTTCATTCTTGTGATAAGATAAATGAATTCAATTTGCATTGAACTATTGTTTTCAGAGCTCAGTTGAAAGGTGTTTTTTTGGGAGTCTGTCTAAAATTCAGAATTCCAAGGGCTGAAATGTAATTCCTTCATAAGTCCAGGGGAACATTTATTTTATACACTTGTCCGAAAAATTATATTTCATCTAGGTACTGAAATATTTCATTTCCAATTATGCTTCAGTCAGACTGAAGCATAATCTTTGGCAGTGTGCTTCCTTCCTTCCTTCACAAAGTCCATTTGTTTTTCTAAGTCAGTTCTGAGTCACTTAGCTTGACATTCTCAGTAAGTCTCATTCAAGCATAGACATGTCCTTTGATAAAAACTAGTCATGGGCAAGAATCATGAATCATAAAGGATACTTGAGTCATGATCCTTGACAGCTGTTTCAAAAAATGGAGGCCAGCCCGGAAAAAACTTGAGTTGATCACCAAGGCCTCAGCATCAAGTAAGCATGCGCTAATTGACCTGCGTCTCGAAGTTCTTCTCAGTGTGGACTCTGTGGACCTCTGTGGGTGCATAATGACGCTTTGTGGAGCTGGCTAAATGATTAGAGGTGGAATGCATGTCATTATAGCAATCTACCATGTCCTAGCAATAATAATTTACATTTTTAATGTTTTAACTTTGAGGCTCCACTGAAAGAGAGATATAAGAGAGAGATGACAACCTGGCAACCAGCAACCATTCAATAACCATGTCTCAACAGTCTTTTCCTTGAGACAATGGTGTTGCTGCCTATCTATTAGGTGTCGGACCAATGCCTCCACCTACCAATCAACAATGTGCTGTTGCGGGCATGCAGTATGCTCTTGATCATAACTTTGCAAATCCTGGCTTCCATCACATGCAGCCTCATCCCCAGCCTCCAATTGCACTGCAATACCAAGCCCATCCAGCTCCTGCTGTACCCAAGTGCCTGGCTGTAAGTCATCATCAGCTCTTCTCCTTTCGCTCACTAATGTACAACCTGTAGCTCATGTCGTCAATGTCCGTGTACCTGGTCCAACTCATGATGGAGCTCCGGCCTTGATTTTGATGGACATTAACATTGATACCATTGACCCACAGGACTTCCTCACCCAAGTATGTGCCTGCATGGAGGTTGAGGTTGATAAAGTGAAGCTTGGTTGGAAAGCCTTCAATGCTCAATTGAGGGATGCCCCAAACTGGCTTGAGACAGTTGATGATGTTCAGAAAGCATTCCAGGAGTTCCAAGCCATCCTGGACAATAAGAGGCGAACCAAACAAGTGCATATGATAATTGTAAACCAAGTATGTGCTTGATTTTCTTTGCAAATAGTAGTTACAGTGCTAACAATCTTTACTAGACCATTGAGCCAGCTAAAATCGAGACACCTAAAAGATTGGAAACTACCTGCTCTGAAGAGGTTCGCGAGTTGAAGGAGGCCTTGCGCTGTGCAAACCTGAAGCATCACTGTAGAAGAGAGACTTGCTGTTTTGTCTGTTGAGATGATGTTCATGTTGGAGAACATGTCCACATGCCTTACGAAGCTGTTTCACTGTGGGCAAGAATGAAAGTGAGTATTTGAAAAAGAATTTTGATACAAGCTCACCTTCACTATATAGACTCAGCACAATAAGGTATCTGGGGTTGATAACAACAATCTTCCAGAGTGCTTGAAACTTGACAATCTTGCTGAAGCCACCAAGCAATGTGAAGAGCTCGAACTGCAGCTGGATCTAATATTCAAGTCAACCTTGGCAGTTTGGTTGGTGAGCTTGCAGATATTTTCAGAGAAAATATGGATGGAAGCTCTCGTGGTCATAAACGTGCCATTTCCGAGGTGTTGGATGAAGATGAAGATGACAAGACTGCAGCCATTTTGATTTGCACAGTTCTTGAGGAGCTCAATCATTGCTTCCCAGATCTGGAATACATCCAGTATGAACAGAAATTATGCCAGCAGGGGATCACATATGTGCATGCAATCCAGTACTTTGATAAGAAGTTTTTCAATAAGAAAGTCAGTATGGCACCAGGGAGCATTGATGACTTCATCCTTGCTGGGAAGAGGTGCATGAAGGGAAAGGGAAAGAAGAGGTCGCGTGCGGAGAATTATGACTTGGACAAGGAAAATCAATGCCCATCCTGAATTGCTCAAACATTTCTTGCAGTAATTGACATTGGTACTTCTACAATATTCTCTGAAATACATATAATGTAAAGTAATGTATATATAATGACCAGTACAAGGCAATAATGTACATAGATCAAAGAACGTCCCAAGCAAGCAACAACTAAGCAATGTACTCTGAGTCATGGAACCAGCCTTCAATAGATGAAGGGACCATGGTACTGTATACTGCCTCCCACAACAGTGCAATTGGGTGGCACATATCCTCGCCCATAAGTTCCCCCAGAAGATAATCCCTGTTCCATCAAATCCAAGCCTTCATTGCCAAAAAACCTTCTTCAATTGGGTTGAGATCCAGAGAGTATGCTGGAAGGTAGACAAGCTGCATTCCCCTACAAGTTATATTAGAAAGTATAGACACAGAGGGTGAGAAGACATACCATGCATCCACCATTTCCCTCAAGCCTTCACCGTGGTGAGTACTTGCATTATCCATGACCAACACCGAGTTTTACTGTGGATATGGGTTCATGTTGTCCATAACATTGCCAGTGAAGTTTCTGAACTCCTCACCATTCCAAGAATGAGTTAGGACATCCATATGAAGAACACCATTGAGTGATATTGCAGGGAGGATAGAGCATCAGCAAAACCTGTATGACGTGGGAAGTGCTGGAGCGAACTGTCCAGAGTTCCCAGCGCTCCAGCGTCCCAGCACTCAGATGGTCCAGCCGATGCAGGAGGGAGCTCCCAGAAGCTCCCAGAGGCCGCAAAATTACCTTATTTGGAAATAACATATGATTTTATATTTCTGACAGCACTGGCAAGCACTGGCCAGCGCTGGGAGCTCTGGGAGCACTGGGAAATTTAAGTAATCCTGTGGGAATCAAAATGCAAAATACAGGTTTTGCTGATGAGTACCTAAAAATTGATGATTTCAGTATATTATGGTGAGCAAAAACAAAAAAGAAATGTACCATACACCATGCACAAAGAAATTATGTCTGTAAACCCTGTCACCCTTCAGTGCCCAAGCCATTTTGCATTGGACAGTCTGCTGATCACAGGAAGACTCGTCAACAAAAACCAATGTCTCAGGTGGATAATGTTCCCCAATAAGAGCCTGATACGCGATACGGGCTTCTTCATCGCGCTCATGACTCAGTCATGTAACCTTAGAAATAGTCAGTTGTGGTCAATGCATATCTGATACTACAATGTGTACCTTTTTCCTCTCCCATCCCCAATGACAAAGCAAGGCAGCAATTGTAGACAGTGCAACCAAGACTTGACAGGAATCTTCTAGTGACCGTTGGATTTCTTCAAGATACAAGTCTGGAGTTTGTTCAAGTAGACCTTTAATATACTAGCAATAACAAAGTGAACAAATGTTGAATGGAGAAGTATTATATAGTCTTACATCCATATTGAGAGATGACAAAGCCTTCAGTCTCCCATGCTGGCTTGAAATTATAGCCACATCTCCAGTATTGCACCAGTTTGCGAGTGCACATTGGATCAACCTCTCACTGACATTGGTATGTTGGGTGAGTTCAGAATTTTTTATGCGTTAATGGAAAGAGTTGCAAGAAGACACTTCTTCTCGGGTGATATGTAGTGGTAGTTGTTCCTCATGGCAGAGAAAGGAGGAGCTTTACATGATTGAATAGCATGAAGCGGAGAAAATGACATGGCAGAGTGCCAATACTGAAGCACCAATGTGCCAGTCTCAGCAATCAACTCAAGTTTTTTCTGGGCTGGCCTCTGTTTTTCAAAACAGCTGGAAAATGATTCTAGGATAGAGTCATACTACAAAAAAATGGATCATGACTCTAGCCTGGAGTAGAGTTAGAATCACCTGGTTTGGGACCTAGGATACTCTAGCAAGGATACTCTTAAAATACTTGCTATGCATTGTGTATAATATATTTGTTGAAAGATATGCTTGCAATCATGGACACATGATCAAGTACTTTGTACCATGATATTCAACATTGGCTTAGCCAGACACTGAAATCACATGCGTATGGATTGATATCATTTGATTAATGTCATTCACTAGTTATGTACATGTGATTATAGCCAGGATATCAACTGCTGATATATATACATACATCACATTGTAGGGACCATTGTATGCATGGACACTTACCAATACTGTACCTATTATTAGATTTAGGGCACTGTATAGTTTCACAGACATTTAGTATATAAGCTGTAGTAGTTCTCCTGTAGTCCTGATTGCTCTGCATACTACTGCTTCACTGTCTCAACTGACAATACTGAGCTCCTCTACATCTGTCTCATCCCACAAGCACTACACTTGGTTAGTAATGTGATTTCACCATTTGGTCTCACTTGCTGTTCAATAATATTGTGAGTGAAATGTGTCTAAAACATCAATATTGCTACTGCTGAGGGTTATATACTAATATTTAATACATCTAATAAAACACTTATTGGGTTATTCAATGTTCACTCTAGAGTATCCTTGGAATGATTTAACTCTTGACTCTAAGATAGGATCACCTAGAGTCACTTGTGCTTAAGTGATTCTACTCAGAGCTAGAGTTAAAATCATGGGTTTTGGAGTGAGAGTATCCTAGCAAAGAGTCAAGAGTCAGATAGAGTCATGATTCTTGCCCATGACTAATAAAAACTGTGATATTTCTACAAGTTATACAATTATATGCAATTTTATGCTCTATTATTTGCCAATATGAACAATGCTTCATGACACTAAAAGTTCTTATACTAGTCATACACATGTCACAGATTTTTCTATTTCATTCTATGACATATATTATTATCTTAACATAGTGTATTATCTTGACACTTTTATTATCTAGTACAGATGTACATATGCTTCTGAGCTACTCCATCAAATCCTTGCAAGGATGTTATCTCCACCTTGCAGGGTTACTCAACCCTTGTAGAGACATTATCTCCATTCTAACAGGGTTGATCCACCCTTTCAGGGATACTAGCAGCATCATAGGTCTTAGATAGTGACTGGGGCTCCAGCACCTTTGTATATAAGTAGACTGGTCTGAGCTCAAAGACCTCAGACTAGGGATCCCCACCATAACCATGTAGTATGGTCTGATGGGTACAGGTATACAGGTAGCTGTAACTGTCCTGTATAGGGATCTTGAGAATTGTTTATGGTTACAGGTAGGGCACTACAGTATACCATATACTTACTGTACAAATACAGCCATATATGGGTCATGTATGGCCCGTAAAGACCCAAAATCAGACCACTTTCCGTAACTTCTTCATATGTAGTTAAGCCATGGTGCAGGGTGCATTGGCATGATTCAGGCCATGTTGAACAAGTGACAGGGTCCATTGGTGCAATTGCCCAAAGATTTTTCCAACAACATCTATAGTTTCTTTCATTACTGCCATATCCTTCAGATTCTTACTAATGCAAAAACCTTCTATCTTCCTTTTAAATGAGCTCATGTATTATGATGCAAAGGTTGACTGACCTACTGCAAGTTACTCCTATGTGTCGTAGTATGTCTGCCAATAAATAAAACTCTAAAAACATTTGTATTAGTGTCTATCTGATGCTAGTTTTTTGTGCTAGGCTCTGCAGTTGCTGTTGAGTGCATCTTCTCTGGGAGCCAGGATACAATCTCACTTCATTGGTCACGCTTGAAGCCAGAAAAAATTTGGGTGCTGATGTTATACAAGCAGATTAAAGTGCAAAGCACTTGAAGATGCATTACGAGCCACTGTAGATGCGTAAAAGCAATTTTTTAAATTTATTCCTCACTATACAGCCATATTACCCATATTGTACCCATATAAATACCTGCTACCATACCATATCAGCTCTTTTGGTTCCTTATATGGTTACGGGTCGTGTGCTACAGTATACTGTATAATACCATAATTTTTACAGCTGTAACTGTATATGGTTACAGTGGGGATCCCTACCTCAGACTCAATAACATTTTCATTGTCTTCATACAAGCACTTCTCTTTCTACACATGGCAGCTTAACCTTTGTTGCCGACCTCTAAATCCATAGCAGGTGAGTTAGGGATTTGTGATAACACACCATCAAAGAAGCAAGAAGATATATATATTGACTTGAGAAGGTCATGGTTCAGTAACAGTACAGTATATACATTTGACAGATGGGCCATGAGGAGCAACAGACAAGAGGAGTATCATAGCATTCAAGAAAATGACTAGTATATATCAGGTACCCCATCCAACTCTCTAAAAAAACAGAAAGAATCCACCAGGAATATACATCACTGGGGACAAGAATTACTCACATTGCCTGAGTTAACAAATCTGACATGAGAGTATGGTATTGCAGCAGGTTGTCCTTCTGAATTGTCTGCAGGAGCTCCATATTCTTGCAGTATTCTGGGAGCAAAGCCTTGTTCCCCTTGAATATCACTGAATGAAGAGAGCTGGTAGCCCATTTTGACAGACAAAAATGAACCTGCAATGATAGCAATGAGTGACACAATAATAGCAGACAATGAAAGTCATACAGCAGCAGTGGCAAGAGCCACCATTGACATTGGAACTTCAGGCTCTGAATCAGGGTATTCTTTTTCATCAATTGAGGAGGAAATGTTGGAATATCAAAGGTAAATATATCTTATCGAACTATACATGGAACACTTTCTCGTACTCTCCACTTGTTTGTATCACCATCCCATGCACTCCACTGTTATCGTCTTGCAGACTCCACTCAGTCTCTCGCTGTATCCACTTGCTCTCTCGCAGTACCCACTTTACCATATGCATAGTAGCCACAAGTATTCATGCAGTAGCCACTTGCCCGATATATTGTTTGTACATAGGACTGTATATAAAGCCTAGTACCATACCCTGTAATACCACTGTCATCCCCTATCGATCTGTGTGATCGTACTACTAAGTCCTGTGTGGACTTACTGCTGCTACTTCCTATTTAGGAATATAACTCTAATAGGTTATGGGCCCTGGCCTTAACCATTGATGCATCTGTTAGAAATAATAAATGGAGTTATAATGATTGTGTAGCCATTTGACCTTGACTGGGCCCTGAGGCAAATGGGTAAGGTACATGAGTATCTACATACTGTATTTATACTTGTAAGAATGACTATGTCATAGTAAACATATCGGGAAAGTGGGTACTCTGTGAATATTGGTGGCTACTATGCATACAGTAAAGTGGCTACTGTGAGGATATGCATGGATACTATGAGTGTATGCACAAATATCTCCTGTGATATCATATATTCATAAGTATGTTGTAATGTGGGTTAAAATAGATTTTCTGTAAATTCCAACAGCATCATATTGCCGTAACCCTTGTTCATGCCACCCAGGCCAGCTCCACCACCCCTACGAACTCGACAGGAGATTAAGGCATCGGAACAAGCACCACCACCAGTAACTCGACAACGTTCCATTGCATTGGAACAAGCCAGCTCATTGAGTAGCAAAGCTGTAACACCACAGCAGAGACAAGGACCATTACCTCCCACAGACGGCACTGTACCTTGTAAAGGACACCCACACATCTTTGACATTGATGAATTAGTTGACAGATACAAAAACCAAACCACTGGAAAGTGGAGCCAGTGTGATAAACAACATTGCTTAAACTGATACAACGTACCTTGGACAGGTAAATTAGCAAATTTTGCGAAACCCATTGCGAAAGAACAGGAGGAAATTATCAGAATTCACCTACGACACATTGCCAATGACAAAGACAACGATGAAGAAGAAGATACTGAAGCACCAGCTGCTCATCCTATTGCATCATCCTCACAACAGCATACTCCTGCTCCATCTCAATCACCTGCACCAAAACGCGAACCAACCCCACCTACTCCTATAGAACCATCTCCACAGGGAACAGCATCCCAACTTCCATTTCCAAATACAAATCTACCTTCTCCACACAGATCCCCATCGCCATCAGATCCCGGATCACCAGGCGCTTTAATTGCTGATTCTGACAACAACAACGAAATGTCTAAAGCAATGAAAGCCTTTGATAAGGTTACAACCTTAAAGTCAGACAGATCAAACTGGGACATGTGGAAAACTCAAGTGGAATTTGCAACCAGGTCTACTGGCTACCAACAATTTCTGGAATGGAATCCGCAACCTTCGGATGCGGAAGGAGCTGATGATGAGGACAGGGGAAAGGACAGTGATTTGCTTAATGCAATCATTGGCAGGTTATTGGATGGGATATTCCACAGGTATAGCCACTACAACAACACAAAGCAGTTGTGGGAAAATTTACTCGCTGATTATGATTCCAAAAACGCTCTTACTGAATCATTTTTACAAAGGCGACTTCATACCATGCGATGCACGGACCCATCCAAGGTCAATAAACATTTGGACGACATGATCAACATACACGACGACCTCACGACTAGGGGAATCAATATCAACAACAATATATTTGTCAATACCATTATGTCCTCTGTCCCCGACACCTTCAAAGCTACAATCAATGCCCTTGCTATTTTTGCCGTTAAAAACAAAAGCAAGCTCAATCCCGCTGAGCTTATTTCGACTATCCGTGCAGAAGGAATGGTCTATCAAATGCCACATGATCACAAAAAGGAATCGGCAAACTACGCTGGTAACAGGGGAAGAGGAGGTTTCCGAGGCCATGGAAATTCCTTCAGAGGAAATTCCCGAGGCAGAGGCAAAGGCCGTGGAGGATCAACGAGTCATCAGGACTCCGTTTGTTATAACTGTGGAGGTAAAGGTTACTTTGGAAATCAATGTCCATCGGAGAAATGCAGTCAGGCCAACGAGGCCAAGGAAACGAAAGCTCCTAAGGAGAAGCAGAAGAAGAAGTTGGATGGAAACTGGAGAGATAGGCCAAAGAACAACAAAGTGGCATCCTCATCTATGATTGAGGAAGTACCAGAGTCATCATGGGCAGCAATCAAAATTCCTGCTAAGCATGGGAATCTTGTTTTCAATTTTTCCGAAATAGCTGATAAATTTGAATTAGCTCTTTCATCGCCGAGCAATCGCAGATGTCAGAAATACAGCTGTGATGCGGTGCAAGACATTAAAGTTGAAACTTCTGCACCTCTTACTCTCATCACCTCATCAAAGCTCAACTACCAGAGCAATGAAGAGGAGGAAGAAGTATACGTCGACACTTATGCCACAGCCCACAGTTACAGAGCAATTCTTTTTGACTCCAGATGCTCTACTCACATGGTGCCACTCACCGATGAACTCAGGAATCAAAGGGAGATTCCAACACGAGTCATTCAGGCTGCTAACACGGAAACCTTCACAGCAAACATCTCCAGCACACTCCATCTCGATCTCCCCACATATGGACAAGAAGTCCAAACGCTAAAGCTCCATCACACCCTGTTATGTCCAGACACTCCCAACACACTCGTATCACTGGGAAAACTTGATGATGATGGTTATGCCATCCATACTGCAAATGGAAAGATGATGATCAGAGATCACCAGGGGAAACTTGTGGGAGTTATCCCAAAGACTAACGGACTATACCAGATCCCATCACGGGAACACGCCTATTCGACTAAGATTGGCAGATTGGTATCTCTTTACAAGGCACACTGCATCTTAGGTCACCTCAACTATGCTTACATGAAGCATATGTTTTGAGACAACCAGGTTCATGGAATCGGATTGGATCCGAAACAAATGGACAAACCAGAATGCCGCGCTTGCATGCTTGGGAAAGCATCCAGGTATCCTATCGCTCAGGTGTGATCATCTCCCCGTGCAGAGAAGTTTGGAGACATTTTCCACATGGACATGTGGGGTCCAGCACAAGTCAGGACGGTAAACCACTGCACTTACACGCTGACTCTAGTTGACGAAGCAACTGATTGGTTGGAAGAACCCCAAATGAAGTCAAAGGACGAGTCATTGCACAGTACGTGGTTCTCCAAACAGGTCTCCAAACACAATACGGCACAACTGTCAAAGTTCTCCACTCTGATCGAGGGGGAGAATTTCTCAGTAATGAATTCACAGCATATCTAGAACGTATTGGGACACAACGATGTCTCATGGTACATGACACCCCGGAACACAATGGTATAGCGGAATGTGCACATTGAACATTGCTTAATGCAGTTCAAAGTCTTTTGATCTCATCCGGACTCCCGAAATGGCTTTGGGGATTCATGATGAAATATGCGGTATATGTTTGGAATAGAATGCCGAAGAAAGCCATTTGAATGGCCACTCCATACGAGAAACGGTTTGGTATTAAACCGGACATTACTAATCTTCGCATCTTTGGCAGTATTGTTTATGTTAAACGAGAAAAGGAACCCAGCAAATTGGAACCACAGGCCCAGGAAGGATGCTGGATAGGACTCGAACCCGAATCGAATGGTCACTACATGTACTGGCCAACATGTCACACTGTCACAACGGAGAGGAACGTAGTTTTCTCTGACAGGCAGATCCAACCCGTTGAAGGGGAGGATGGAAATTTGGGAAATTTAGAAACATCGGTCACCGAGTCAGGACTCAGAACAGCCTGTCATACCAGTTCCAGAAGAAATTGCCGAACCAATTGCACCAGATGAAGTATCTGGGAAACGAGTCAGATGACCCACCAAGAAGATCAGGGACGTCATTGAAGGACTTGGAGAAGGAAGTGATGAGTTGCAACATCTTACTGCATCTCTAGGTCAGGTAACATCAGAGATCGAATCTGATCCTTTATCTGTTGCAGAAGCTATGCAACAACCTGACAGCTCCAAATGGTACAATGCCATGAAGGACAAAATCTCCAGACTCCAGGAGCGTGGAACCTATACAATTGTCACTCCACCTCCAGATGCAAATATTCTCACATCCAAATGGGTCTATCGGACCAAGAAGGATGAACGAGGTCACATTACAGGACACCAAGCTCGTCTTGTTGTACGTGGATTTAATCAGATCCCAGACGTTGACTACCCAGATGAAACCTTTGCATCTGTCATGAAACTTGCATCAGCCTGTGCTATACTCAGCATTGGAGCAGAGAAGAGCATGATTATTCACCAAATGGATGTGAAATCTGCTTACCTTTACGGGAAATTGGATGATAACGAGTGTATTTTTATGAAGGCACCTCCAGGCATTGATATAGGGGTAAAACCAGGTCAAACCTTACGGCTTAAACTCGCACTTTATGGACTTAAACAAGCCAGTTGACAATGGTACATGTGATTCAGGGAAATCATGACCCAACTGGGGTTCAAACAGTCTGATTTTGATCATGCTGTTTTCTATTGCACTAATTCCTTCACCATCATTTTCATACATGTTGACAACATGACATTGGTTACCAAAACCCTGGCCATCATGGAGAAACTGAAGAAAGATATTGGGGCTATAATCAAAGTTGTTGATTCCAGAGAAATCCATTGGCTACTTGGGATCGAGATCTGAAGATCTCTCCATAACAGGACGATTCACTTATCCCAGTGGTCATACATTGACGCCATACTCTCTTGCTATGGATTCTCAGATATAAAGCCACTCTCTATTCCCTTCGATCCCCACATTCACCTCACCAAAGACCAATTACCCAAAACGGTCAAGGATATTGCTTTTATGCACAACAAAACCTACAGAGAGGCCCTTGGTGCTCTCCAGTACTTATCCGTCACTACGAGACCTGACATCACGTATGCAGTCTCTATCCTTGCTCGCTTTTCACAAAACCCCGGCATCACTCATTGGAATGGTGTACGCCATGTCTACGCTTATCTCAAATACACCCGAGACTTTTGGCTCAGTACAAGCAACCAGGAGACAGTCCAAGGCTATACAGATGCGGATGGTATGTCCCAAGAGGATTGACATGCTATTTCCGGGTACATTTTTATGTTGAATGGCGGAGCAGTATCTTGGTTGTCGAAATGACAGGATACCATTTCTTTATCCACCACGGAAGCCGAGTATATTGCTTTGACCCATGCAGCAAAGGAAGCGATCTGGCTTAGGAATCTTTTATCGGAAATCTTTGGCCCAATTACTCATGCAATCCCTATCATGTCAGACAATCAGTCTGCCATCGCATTGGCAAAGGATGATCATTTTCATGCCAGGACCAAACACATCAATATCCGATACCACTTCATCCGCTATGTCATTGAGGAAGGTAAAGTTCGTCTTACTTACTTACTGCCCTACCGAAAACATGACAGCAGACATCTTCACCAAAGCCTTACCTTCAATGAAAGCCAAACACTTCACAGCATCCATGGGATTAGCAAAGGTTTGAAGGGGAGTGTTGGAATATCAAAGGTAAATATATCTTATCGAACTATACATGGAACGCTTTCTCGTACTCTCCACTTGTTTGTATCACCATCCCATGCACTCCACTGTTATTGTCTTGCAGACTCCACTCAGTCTCTCGCCGTATCCACTCGCTCTCTTGCAGTACCCACTTTACCATATGCATAGTAGCCACAAGTATTCACGCAGTAGCCACTTGCCCGATATATTGTTTATACATAGGACTGTATATAAAGCCTAGTACCATACCCTGTAATACCACCATCGTCCCCTATTGATCTGTGTGATCGTACTACTAAGTCCTGTGTGGACTTACTGCTGCTACTTCCTATTTAGGAATATAACTCTAATAGGAAAACGCACTCTGCAAGACTTAACCTGGAGATGCCAGCCCAGAAAACATTGAGCGTAAGGTTGCAATGATAGCAGGGTGCTTGATATTGAATACCATCTGTTTAGAGCAGAAGTCAATGTATTGGTCAAAGAGTGGCTTTTTGGCAATACAGGCTGTCTCTTGGTTATTGGCTAGGCAGGGGTCCTGGGACCCAAGTCCTTCTGTATGCACTGCAATAGCCTGAATCTTGGAGGAAATAATGGATTACGGCCACCAGATTCACTTGCTCAAGCTGTCCAGGCACTCATTGTTATTTCTTCCCATTTTCTGTCTGCCACCTTCTTTGCCTTTACTGGAAGAGGTATTTCTCCAGATGTATATGAATCCAACTTCCCATAAACTAGAGGTGTTCTTAGGAACACCCAAGTTGCAAAAGTTTAGAGTTACGGAATGCCTTTTCCATGACTCCACATTCAAACAGCTGGCGCTTCCTGTGGAGCAGTTGACCTCATGAACTATTTACAACCACCTTGGTGGAACAACTTCAACAAGGATGCAGTTGGATCCTCAAAAACCTTGTCCACCTTGAAACTGGTGCCATTGATTTCACCACCTAGATTTCCATATTTCTACCTGCACTCAAGCCACTTTGTGTCTCTTGCCATGATGCAACTTCTAATACTAGTGATGTGAACATCATATCCTGTATTATTACACCCTTCCTTGAACATCTAACTCTTTGTCAGATGGCCCAAGATATTTATACAGACATGGCTGGCTTACAGCATTGTTCCATGTTTGAGTTGTTGTCTCTGGTACTGCAGAGCATGTGCATGACAGGGCTTCAGGAGGCAAGCTACATTGGCTTGACCAAAATGCTATCCCTCTTCCCCACAACCAAGTTGCTCCTAATCCTTGACCTTGGATTTGATTTAAGCTACATTGGCTCATGGAAGTGACAACTTCCTTCTTCAAAAACTCACCAAGTTCAAGTTGGATCTGTCCTCCTGTAGGAAGGATGGCTTGCCTTCAGCACTGACAGCCATGATCCATTCTTGATGGTAGCCAGATGATGTCGGACAGGAGGACTGAAATGGACTACTTTTTTTTTTTTTTTTGCTAAAGCTAAAAATGCACAGTTCTTGCTTCAAAGACTCAAGCAACATTTCACAAATATCACATCTACCTGGCTTAGCTATGGATCTTGCAGAGATGTAGGCTTGATATCTGCCATGTAATAATATTTTTTGGATTCAGGAAAGAAGCTGCATATATTCATATAACTTACACTACAAACATGATAGATGAGGAATGAGAGAATTGAAGAAGCAGGATTCCTGCAAAGCACCAACCAATGCAGATTCAGACCAGGATTCATCAGCAAAACCTGGATAATTGCCATAGCTATTATAGCAAGCCATAGCAAGCCATAGCAGCCATAGAACTATGAACTGCTATGAATTGCTATGGGTAGCTATGGGTAGCTATGAGTTACTATGGACTTCCCAAATTATATTGCCTGTTGACAGATGTCATGCTCTATAGCAGCCCATAGCAGCCCATAGCTCTGGATAGATGGACCTTGCTATGGGTGCTATGAGTGCTATGAGTGCTGGATAGCACTATTCAGTGCTATCCAGTTCACCCAGGTTTTGCTGATGTTCACAGTCTCGGAAGTTTTGACTTTTCAAACTAACATTGCAACAAGACACTAAGTGCAATACACCAATGTGCTTCTAGTACATGGTACACCATCATGTATGCATTACACATAGTACAGAAAATGATTATACTTTGTTGTGCTTACTTTGCATCTTAACAATTTCACTCTATGAATTCAATTTGGTGGAGGAGGGTGTAGTGCCTATGCTCAGCACACAATATTGCATATGTCAATATCAACTTTTATTAATTACCTAAAGGCCTCTGGCCACATATATAAGGAATTTCATTACTTTCAAGTACTTATCTCAGTCTTCTTTCTACATGTAGTACATTACCAGTAGTGGGCCTGGTCATGTTCCTTTGCATGGATAAGAAGCTCACATCATACTGAGATAACTGCCTTATAAATAGCCACCCCATGCATGGGGATCAGCTCCTTTCTCAAGCAAAAGCTTCATTATAGGCTTACTTCCATGAGCTGCAGCAGCTTGAAGAGCATTCCCATAATAGCCACTCTTGGCATTGGGATCAGCTCCTTTCTCAAGTAAAAGCTTCACTATAGGCTCACTTCCATGAACTGTAGCAGCTTGGAGGGCATTTCCAAAATAGCCACCCTGTGAATTTACATCAGCTCCTTTCTCAAGCAAAAGCTCTACCAAGGGCTCACTTTCACGAGCTGCAGCAGCTTGAAGAGCATTGCCATAATATCCACCCTGTGCATTGGGATCAGCTCTGTTCTGAAGCAAAAGCTTCACTATGGGCTTGCTTTTCTTAACCACAGCTTCTTGAAGTGGATAGCCATAATAACCACCCTTGGCATTCACATCAACTCCTTTCTCAAGTAAAAGCTTCACCATGGTCACACTTGCATTATACAGAGCAGCTTGAAGAGAATTGCCATAATGACCACCCTCAGCATTGGGATCAGCTCCTTTCTCAAGCAAAAGCTCCACTATGAACTGGCTTTCTTTAGCCACAGCAGCTTGAAGGACATTGCCATAAAACCCACCCTCAGCATTGGGATCAGCTCTTTTCTCAAGCAAAAGCTTCACCATGGGCTCATGTCCATGAGCTGCAGCAGCTTGAAGGGCATTGGCATAATAGCCACCCTGTGAATTAGCATCAGCTCCTTTCTCAAGCAAAAGCTTCACTATGGGCTCACTTCCATGAGCTGCAGCAGCTTGAAGGGCATTGCCATAGTAGCCACCCTTGGCATTGGGATCAGCTCCTTTCTGAAGAAACAGCCTTACCATTGGTTCACTTGTACAAGCTGCAGCAGCTTGAAGAGCATTGCCATAATAGCCACCCTGTGCATTGGGATCTGCTCCTTTCTCAAGCAAAAATGTCACTATGGGCTTGCTTTTCTTAATCACAGCAGCTTGAAGTGAATAGCCATAATGGCCACCTTCAGCATTGACATCAGCTCCTTTCTCAAGCAAAAACTTCACTATGGGCTCATGTTCATGAGCAGCAGCAGCTTGAAGGGCATTGCCATAATGGCCACCCTGTGCATTGACTTCAGCTCCTTTCTCAAGTAAAAGCATCACCATGGACTTGCTTTCCTTAGCCACAGCAGCTTGCATGGCATTGCCATAATAGCCACCATCAGCATTGGGATCAGCTCCTTTCTCCAGTAAAAGCTTCACTATGGACTCACTTTCCCTGGCCACAGCAGCTTGAATGACATTGGCATAATAGCCACCCTCAGCATTGGGATCAGCTCCTTTCTCAAGCAAAAGCTCCACTATGGGCTTGCTTCCATGAGCTGCAGCAGCTTGAAGGGCATTGCCATAATAGCCACCCTGTGAATTGGTATCAGCTCCTTTCTCAAGCAAAAGCTTCACTATGGGCTCACTTCCATGAGCTGCAGCAGCTTGAAGGGCATTGCCATAATAGCCACCCTGTGCATTGGCATCAGCTTCTTGCTTGATCAAAAGTTTCACTATGTGTTCACTTCTATGAGCTGCAGCAGCTTGAAGGGAATTGCCATAATAGCCACCACTGGCATTGGCATCTGCTCCTTTTTCAAGTAAGAGCTTCACTATGGGCTCGCTTCTATGAGCTGCAGCAGCTTGAAGGACATTGTCATCAGCTCCTTTCTCAAGCAATAGCTTAACTATGGGCTCACTTCCATGAGCTGCTGCAGCTTGAAGGGCACTGCCATAATAGCCACCCTTAGCATTAGGATCAGCTCCTTTGTCAAGAAACAGCTTCACTATGGGCTCACTTTCCTTGGCTGCAGCAGCTTGGAGAGCATTGCCATAATAGCCACCCTGTGCATTGACATCACCTCCCTTCTCAAGCACAAGTTCCACCATGAGCTTGCTTTCCTTATCCACAGCAGCTTGAAGAGCATTGGGATAATAGCCACCCTGTGAATTGGTATCAGCTCCTTTCTCAAGCAAAAGCTCCACTATGGGCTTGCTTTCCTTAGCCACAGCTGCTTGAAGAGTATTGCCATAATAGCCACCCTGTGCATTGGGATCTGCTCCTTTCTCAAGCAAAAGCTTTACTATGGGCTGGCTTTCCTTAGCTGCAGCAGCTTGAAGAGCATTGTGATAATAGCCACCCCGTGCATTGGGAACAGCCCCTTTCTCAAGCAAAAGCTTCACTATGGGCTCACTTCCACAAGCTGCAGCAGCATGAAGAGCATTGCCATAATATTTGTCCATGGCATTGGCATCTGCTCCTTTCTCAAGCAAAAGCTTCACTATGGGCTCACTTTCCTTAAGCACAGCAGCTAGAAGAGTATTGCCATAATGACTATCCTTGTCATTGGGATCGGCTCCATTCTCAAGCAACAGCTTCACTATGGGCTCCCTTTCCTTAGTGACAGCAATTTGAAGTGCATTGCCATTATCACCACCCTTGGCATTAACATTAGCTCCTTTACCAAGCAAAAGCTTTACTATGGCCTCACTTCCATGAGCTGCAGCAGCTTGAAGAGCACTGCCATAGTCACCACTTTTGGCATTGGCATCATTACTACTCTTGACATTGGCATCAGCTCCTTTCTGAAGCAAAAGCTTCATTATGGGCTCTCTTCCATGAGTTGCAGCAGCTTGAAGTGCATTTCCATAATGACCACCCTTGGCATTCACATCAGCTTCCTTCTCAAGCAAAAGTTTCACTATGGGTTCACTTCCACTAGCTGCAGCAGCTTGAAGAGGATTGCCATAATAGCCTCCCTGTATATTGACATCAGCTTCTTTCTCAAGCAAAAGCCTCACTATGGGCTCACTTCCACAAGCTGCAGCAGCTTGAAGAGTATTTCCATAAACACTACCCTGTACATTGGGATCAGCCCCTTTCTCAAGCAAAAGCTTTACTATGGACTCACTTTCCTTAGCGACAGCAGCATGAAGGGCATTGTGATAAGAGCCACACTGTGCATTAGCATTAGCTCCCCTCTCAAGCAAAAGCTTTACTATGGGCTCTCTTCTATGAGCTGCTGCAGCTTGAAGTGCATTGCCACAGTTGCCACCCTGGGCATTTACATCAGCACCATGGCTGAGTAAATCTTGAACAATCCTTGTATGTCCATTCCTTGATGCTGCATAGAGTGCTGCATCTATGATGCTACTATTACAGGAATCAATCAAATTCCTGTTACATTTCACTAAACCTGCCCATGCAGTGTAGAAAATTGGACTTTCAATTTTCCATTCATCCCACCTCTGTGACCACCACCACCTTTGTTGATGTGCTTGTATCCAGTTCTGAAAGGATGGCATCTCAGCCCTTAAAAATTCCATCATGATATTTTGCAGGGGACTCTGATCATGTTTATCTTCCACGTACTTTGCATGTACTGACCAAAATTCTGCAGCATAAATAAATAAAGGATATTCTTTCCACATGCTCCCATCCAGCTCAGATGTAAATTGCATGAGATATATTATGCATGCTTGGCCAATCTTTTCATGTGCCAACAACTCATTAATTTTGAATAATCCAACAGTTTGAGCTGAATTCTGTTGATTAATCATGAACTCCTTCACAGATGCATGTGCTAGTTGAACATTTGAGCTCATATCAACTGAAACTTGTTGAACGTATGATGATATCACTCATCATCTCGGTCATATGACTGATAGCGTCATATGACCGAGATGATGAGTGATATCATCATACGTTCAACACTCCCCCTCGCTGAGGTCGTGAAGGTAGAATTCCTCATGTGCTTAAGAAAGCACGTGAATCTCACCTGAGATCCAGTCTCTTGCGAACTTTATTCAAAGTCAGCAACGAATTCAATGCCAAGTTGATCTCGGCAACGTTTGAATTTGACCCAAGCGAGATTCTTAGTTAAAAGATCCGCGACATTCTGATCCGTTGGAATATAGT